>PVJX010031215.1:0-21390 GCA_004027295.1 Dolichotis patagonum
ACACCTCAACAGTACCAAACACTCCCAGCTTTTGAGGCACACTCTCTGTGATAAGGAAAGCAAGTCACCCTTTTTTCATCTGTTTTCCACCAGAACCTTTGGCCAAGTTCCTGATCTGCCTTCCTCTGCTGTGGCTTCCCTGGAATACAGCCTGGTCCAGGAGCAGTGTCACAGCCCTGCAGCCGTGGGCCCAGGCCTTGCTGCCACGTGCTGATGGGCACCTTGGGAACGAGAATAGGGCTGGTCTAGGTGAGCCCAGCACTGCCCATGACTTCCCCTGGGGCCTGGGAGTTCAGAGGCTGATTGCTACTTCCTTTCTGCTAGACCCATCCAAGCAACAGAGTTTTCATCTCTGTACATCAATTTGCAAGATAATTGTGTCTCCTCTACTCCAAAATTTCTAAAGGTACCCTGTTCCTCACATAGCAAAAGTCAGGTCCTTATACTGCTGTACCAGGCCCTGAAAGACCTCTCCAAGGTCCTCCTTAGCTTTTCTCCCCTTCACTCACTCTGTCCCTACTACACCAGCCTCCCTGCTGGTCCTTGGACATGCCAATGAAAATGCAACCACAGGGCTCTTGCACTTGCTCTTCTCTTGCCTAGAGCAAGTGTCCCACAAGTATCCAAACAGCTCCTCTTTTATCTCCTGCAAAGCTTTATTTGAATGTCTCCTTTTTAATAAAGGCATACTGCCATTCTATTTAAGAGTAACCACCTTGGCACTCCACAACCCATTACCCTCCTCTGCCTTCTAACTGCCTGTGCACTTCATTCATTATGTTTGTCACATAATGTGTTGTGTAATTGATCTATTACTTATGCCTGCTTATTTGTGTATTGTGAGGGCAGGAATCTCTGCCTCTTGGCACAGCTGCACCCTCTGCATCTAAAACAGAGTCTGACACGCTGAGCAAATGCCTCATAAATATCTGCTAATAAATGCATGGATTAGCATACATCTGTCTTGGGGCATCAAATTACAGTCTCCAATTGGGAAAGGCAGTTGACAAGAAAAGAACTGACAAAAGTCTGGGGCAAAGAGTGATAAAGATAGATATCTCTTATGAAGTCAGACAAAGAAAATGAACATTCTCAGAAAAGACACAGCAGACCAAGCATAAAGGGTAGGGTGTGGGCTATTGCATTCCCAGATAGATGAGTAAACACATTCTCTAGTGTTCTCTAGACAAGGGAAATCAGACCCATTCAGTGGATGGGAAGCCAAGTCCCAGGAATGGCCAGTTCAGCATGTGCTATGGTCCTGCTGCTAAGTGACCCAGAGTCTTAGACCGGACTCAAGATCACATAGCTTAAAAGAAGCTAAATCATATTCCAAACTGGCCACCACTAAGTGTCCATCATCTGCCAACTTTCTGTTGACTGTAGCCTTCCTCCTGGGCCTCTGTGTTCTTCTGTGGCTCTCACAGGTACTCTGTTACCTACAGGGCTTTTCAACGTGAGACCATATGCTACAAAAGGAGGACTTACCGTGTCAATGAGTGTCTGCTCAGATTCCAAGCAAGGTCTCTTTCCACCATGAGCCTCAATACCCATACTCAAAAGGTGCCCAGGTGAGGAAGGAATCAATTCTAAATGCTTAAAGCAGAGAGAAATGCTTTTCTTTCTCTTGCTGAATAATTTGGAACTGATTTTGAAAATGCAATGCAAAGGGAGCAGTTGTTTTTTTTTCTTCTTGCTCTCTATTCTAACCATAGAAACACCTACTGCCCAAGCCTGATTAATGTTAAATGTGACCTTTTGCAAAGTTTCATGGCAGGTTAATTTATGACACTTCCAAATTTTAATGTACCAGGCAGTTGTTGTTTTGTGTTTGATGAAATATTCTTTGTCCAGAGTTGATATGTTTTACTAGAATTTCTGTAACTTGCTCCCCCTTTCTCTCCCTTGCTCTTTCAATCTCTTTGACTCTAACTTTGTGCTTGGGTATTTAATCAATCTTACTGGGAAGAGAACATGAATATATTTATGAATTCTCAGTCCCTAAGTTGTCATGCATGCTGTATTAGCTTATTACTGTATCTCCAAGATAATTCTTCCCTCTCATCTCCCTACACCTGTGCTTTTGAGTTCAGGGAGATCTCAGCTCAACCAAAATTACTTTTAATGTTTGGTTTGCTACAAGAGCTGCTTTGAGGGTTTCTGTCTTGAACAGGTGTATCTTCTCCTTGCATCCTTATTGCGTTTGCCTTTGTTCTTCCCTGTCTCCAAAAGAGAAATCTAAAGAACTAGACTTGAGCCCCTAGAGGTTGAGTCAGCCCAAGAATATAACTATGCTTAATTAGCAAGTAGGTAGCACTCATGGAGGAGATGCCAACAATTGTGTGTCAGGGGTGTAGGAAGCAGCTCATCTTTGTACTCTGTGTCATGGAATGGAACTGAGATTTGCATTGGGGGATTCAGGTTATTAGGGATTTGAACCTTTCTTTTCCAGAGCCTAGAATGGAACTTTGCACACTTGGTAACTGACTTTTGTGGAAGGAAAGAAAAAAGTTAAGACACCAAGAAGGAAAGGCACAGGAGATGATTCTCTCTACTACAATGGCACTCAATTCCAATGTCAGGAATTAGGCACAGTGGCACATACCTGTAATCTGTAATCCCAGCTACCCTAGAGGATGAGGCAAGAGGATCACAAGTTTGAGGCCAGTCCAGCCAATTGAGAGAGAACCTATCTCAAAATAAATATAAAAGGGGCCAGAGGTATACTTCAGAGGCAGAGCACCCCTGGGTTTGATCCCCAGTACTGAAAAATAATCTTTCATCAGAGGTAAATAGACCAGAGTTTGATCCAGAACATGACTTTCAGATTTAATAATCAAGGAGTGGCCAGAAACTCACTGCTATGCCTCTGGGAGCTGTTCTAGGTGCTGACAACCCCTGTCCCCAGTACTGTAACACCCCCTATGCTGTCAGAGCCAGTGTGCATCTTTGGGTGCATCTGGAGTGGCTTTGCCTACATCAGTGAGAATGGGGAGAGACCAGAACTCAGCACAAAAGCATCCCTGAGCTATCTCAAAGACCCAGACGAGGCACAAGAACACAGGCTGGCAAGGAGGTCAGTCAGAGAACAATGTATCTTCTCCAGAAATGCTTTGCAGCCTGGAGAAAGTGATGGGTGAGTTTGTCCACACTGGAAGTCAGCCAGGTATGTGCAGAATGAGCTCAGAACAAAAGAATGAACATTGGACCCAGGTTTAAAAAATGAGGTGGGAGACACCAAAGGCTGTGTGATTTCTGCTATCCTTTGGCCTATATGCTTTATTTTATTTTATATTTGGGAATATATAAGTCATTGATGAGATACTTTATTTCCCAGATATTTGGGCATCAATTACTACATCCCTACTTTCTTTGTCCTCAGCAAGGAGAAAAGTGAGCAGAGCCAAGTAGAGTGCCCACTCATATCCACACCTTCAGAGGCCACGTACACAGTGTGACAGTTGCATTCCAGGACTCTAGAGCAGTAATCTTCACTTGTGAGACAGAGACATATGTCGCCTCAATAGTGTGACTTGAAGGACAAAGAGAAAGCTGCATAGCCTCTCTACCCCATGCCTTCTGTCAACCTGCTATAGTTGCTGAAACATCCCTATTATTCACTGCTCAGGATTACTGTACAGAAACACTAATAAAGCACAAATGTTATCAGAAGGGAGCCGCACAGCTGGAGCAGTACAAAGAACCTGGGAGTCAGACCAAGCTGGGTCCAGACCCCAGCTCTCACTCTACAGCAGTGTGATACCTGACACATGACAGTATCCCAAAGGCTCTGTGTCCTTGTTTATAAAAATGTGGACACTATCAATTTTCTAGGCTTATAGTCAGGATGACTGACATGTACAGACCAGCCAGCACAGAGATGACACAAGTGCAGGCTCAAGAAATGTTCATCCTTGTACCTTTGTCACCATGAAACCTGGTGTGGTAGGGAAAACCTGGACAAGATTCAAGAGCCACGGGCTCTGATTTGAGCTGCTCTTCTAAGGAGCTGTGACATTGGTAAGGTCACTTTACATCCCTGGGCTTTGGCTGCCAGTACAGCTTGAGCTGGAGTCATACATTGCTATGGCTTTTATCTAAATTGTCTCCCCAAAGCCCAATGTGCTTGAGGAAGATGATTGGATCATAGGGGTTGGTCACTGAGTGCATGACCCAGAAGGGTGTACTCCCTCTCTAGCTCCTCCCTTCACTCTCTGACTCCTGACCACCATCACATGAGAAGCTTTCCTTTGCCAACCCTTCCACCATGCCACTCCTGCATTGGAGCTAGACAGCCATGGAGTAAAGCCATGAGCCAAAATAAACCTGTCTTCCTTTAAGTTACTCTTTAAGGTATTGTGTCTCAGTAATAAGAAAATGACTAAGGCATGCATTATTAAAATGTTACCGTGCTCCTAACATATGCCACATGCTTGTCAGTACTCATGTGACAAATGTGAGTGAAATAGTAAGTAGCGGGAAGACCATTATAACATGGTCTTATGATGATGCGGTCCTGGGTGGCTACCTTAGAGGGAGTACTCGGGGAAGACTTATGTGAAGAGGTCAGTTTAATACCGAGGCCTCCAGTGACGAGAAGAGGCCAGTCATCAGAGGATCAAGGGCAGATACTGTGCAAGCAAAGAGAAGAGAAAACATGAAGGCCATCTCAGAAGAGGCCAGCTCAGATGGCTTCTGAAGTCCTTTCCAGGGCCAACAGTCTTTGTTTTCTGTTCTCTGTGGTCAGGACATGACTTTTGTGTGTGACACTGGGGTAACTCAAATGGCAGTTCTTTTATAGGCTGATTACTTTCACTAAGAGATGGAGAGTAATGCAGCTAGACTGCATCCGCTAAGGTCCCACTGAGCAAGAGAAAATCAGAACTGAGGCTGGAAAGAGAGAAAGAAGTACAGCTAAAAGAGCAAAGAAGTCATTAGGTGGCAAGCTAAAAGGCACTCTGTAGAGACTGGGGCCAGCATCCTTCCAGAGCACCCAGCAGGCCCTGATCATAAGACCTGGAGAAATGAAGTTAGAACCTGGCTTCCTGGACAATTGGACAGGTTTTTTTTAACCTTCTTCACTGAAACTGAAGGCAGGTAGGAATAAGTCAGAAAGTAAGTACCCAGATGAACACAGAAATAGGGACCAGGATGGGACAGGATAGAAATATTCAATCATCCAGTTGGCCATTCATTTATTCAACAAATATTTACTGTGGGCTCACTGTCTGAGGCCTGTTCTCATTAGTGGGGCTACATTATTATAAGCAAAAACCCTTAGAAAAATGCTTATACCCAGAACCTGCTGAGAAGCCAAGAGCTTTAACCTGTGCAGGTTTGGATTCTTTATTTATACTATATATTAAGTGCCTAATCTCTGCCTCATGTGGGGTTGCTAACTGGCTCCTATGCTGACCACACTTGGGCATACAAAGACATAATCATGGTCACTCATAAAGGGTACTCTCAGGTCACTGACCTTCTTTCATTCTCATGCTACCCTACAAGCTCACAAAGGGGAAGGGGTTTGCTCAGGCTCACCCCAGGGATAGTCCAGTATAATCCAGTCATTTTGCAGTGTAATACTTTCCTGGTTATATCACTGCTACTTAGTATAGCAGATGGCATTCTCTGTGGGACTCACCAACACGAACCCTCCGTGACTTTCCACTGAAAGCAAGGAAGAGACAGGTGCTGAAGGAGTTCACCCTATTGATCTCTGGTGGCATGTAGCCCTGGTCATTTCTGCAGGGCCATCCTTGGTGTCACTGCCTAGTGACAGCAACAGTGGCGCCCTTCCTTGCCGTCATTTTGTTGTGCAATTGGAAGATCATTCCCAGGTACATAGCCTTTAATATAGGACCTTCAGGGTGCCTGAGGGTGTTCTAACCATATCATATTCATTATAATGAATTCATTTTTGCTTATATTAACTGAATTTGGTTTATGTTGCCTCCAACTAAGAACCATAACCACTACACTTACAAAATCCTTTGTCCCCATGTATCAGTAAAACAGACTGGGTTTTCTACAGCTCAGAAAAATCCTTGATAGCTTCAAACAACAATTGTTTCTTTCTTGCTCATCCTTCGTGTGTGAATGTGACTTTTCCTGAGATAAATGATAACATCCTAAGATAGATTTAAATGTTTTTAATCAAATGAAAATACAACTCAAATGAAAATACAACTCAAAATGTACAGATACAACAACAAGGTTTAGGGGAAAATACATAATGACAAACACATATATTAGAAAAAAAAGAAAGACCTAAAATTTGTCATCTAAGGTTCCACTTCAGAAAATTAGAGAGAATAAGATAAACTTACAGAAGCAAGAGGAAATTAGAACAGAAATCAATGAAATTGAAAACAGAAAATCAATATAAAAGATCAATAAAATTAAAAGCTGATTATTGAAAAAATCTAAAAATTGATAAACATCTAGTTAGAATACAAGTTACAAATATTACAAATGAAAGAGGAGCTACATATATTGTAAACAATTAAAAGCATAATAAAAGAATTTATGAACAATTCTATGCCTAAAAACTTGGTAACATATGAAAGGGACCAACCCCTTGACGAATACAATTCACCGAAACTCACAAAGGAGAAATACATGATAGGACCACACCTAAAGAAATTGAATTAAGCCAGAGATTTAGCTCAGTGGCATAAGTGCCTGCCTGGCAAGCGTGAGGTCATGAATTCAATTCTCGGTACCAAAAAAAATAAAAAAGAAAGAAATTGAATTAATAATAAATATCCTTCCAAAAAGAAAGCATTAGGTACAAAAGTGAATTCTGCTAAATGTTTAAGGAGAAAATAATACCAATTCTCTCCAGTTTCTTCCAAAACTTGCAACAGAGGAAGTATTTCTCAACATATTGCATGAAATCTTCATTATCCTAGTATCAGAACCAGATAAAGACACTACAAGCAAAGAAAACTACAGACCATATTACTCATGAACACAAATACAAAAATGCTCAACAAACAACTGCCAAATCAAATTGAACAACATATAAAAAGATTTATATATTGTGATCAAAAAAAGATTTATTCCAGGTATGCAAATCTTGTTCCACAGTAAAAAATCAGTTCATGCAATTCATATCAACAGGTTAAAGAAAAAATATATGTTCATAGCAACAGATACAGGAAAAAATGACAGCATTCAACATGTATTCATGACTAAAGGAAAAAAACAGTAAAGTAGGAATAGAAACCTCCTTACCTAGGTAAACAAAGTCTACAAACCCCAAGAAGTAATACACTTAATAAGGAGAAACCAGATAAGTCCCCCAAAGACTTAGGAACAAGGAAAAGGGTTTTTCCTTTTACCTTCCTATTCAGAATCACACTGAAAGTTCTAAGTAATGCAATAAGATAAGAAAAAATATAAAATTCAAACAAATGGAGAAAAGGAAATAGAATTGCCTTTGTTTGCAGATAACATGATTATTAAAATTTCCAAAGAATTGACCCTCCCAAAATCTCCCAGAACTCACAAGCAATTGTAGTAGAAATGTAGAATATGAGATTAATATACAAAATTGAATTGTTTTCCTAAATGCTCAGAATAAATAATTGGATAGGAAATTTAAAACACAATAAATACTTGAAAACTAAAACACTTAGGTCATAAATCTAATAAAAGAGGTACAGAATCTCTATGAAGAAAACTATACAGATTTGATGAAAAGTATCAGATCTAAATAAATAAATTTAGGTGTGTGCCAGTTATGCCCAATCTAGTATATAGATCTACAGATTAGATGCAAGTTTAATCAAAATCCTAGAGAGTTACTTTGTAGATATCAGCAAAAATGATTCTAAAGTTTAAATGGAAAGGCAAATGACACAGAATAACCAACAAAATACTGAAGAAAGTCAAGAAACTGACGCTATCTGGCTTCAAGAATTCTATAAAGGTTAAAAAACAAGACAGTAGTATTGGAGGCAGAATAAACAAACAAATCAATGGAACATTAGAGACAAAAATAGATTCACTAATATAGGCCACCTATCTTTGACAAAGAAGCAAAGGAAATTCAATGAAGAAATTTGTCTTTTCAACAAATGGTATTGGAACAACTGGACATTTTTATGTAAAAAAATAACCTAGATATAGACCTTCTACTTTTCAAAAAAACCTCAAAATGAATAACTAATATAAATATAAAATTATAAAAGTCTAAAAGCAAGTCTATCTCACCTTGGGATTGGAGATGAATTTTCATTACAACACCAAAAGGACAACATTTTAAAGAAAATAACTGATAAGAATTTAAAACTCTTGTTCTACCAAAAACACTTTTAAGAGAATTATGAGAGAAACAAAGCCAGGGATGTAGCTTAGAGGCACAGCACCTGCCTGGCAAGCTTGAGGTCCTAAGTTTAATTTCTAGTACCAAAAAAAAAGAAAAAGAAGAAGAAGAAGAAGAAGAAAGAAACAACAGACTAAAAGAATAGAGTCATAAAACATAAACTTGATAAAGGCCTTTTAACCCAAATATAAAAATAACATTTGGGCCAGGGGTACAACTCAGTGGTTAAGTATTTTTCTAGCATGTGTGAGGCTCTGGTTCAGTTCCCAGCACTGAAATAAAAAGCACTTAAAATCCAGTAGTAATGTAATAAACAATCCAGTTTGAAAATGGGCAGAATATATGAATAGTCACTTTACCAAAGAAGATACACAGGCGGGAAGCAAGCATTTGAAATGATGCTCAAAGTCATATGGCATTATGGAATTACAAGTTAAAGCAACAGTGAGATACTACTGTATGCCTATTATAATGGCTAAAATTAAGGAGGAGAAATACACCTGAGAATACCATGTACTGTCAAGGATGCAAAGCAAAGAAATATTCCTTCTTCGTTGGTAAGAAGTCAAAATGGTGATTTGAAAAATGTTTGGCAGTTTCTGATAAAGCTAAACATAGACTTATAATAGGATCCATCATCACAATCCTAGGTATTCACCTGGATGAGTTGAAAACTTAAGCCCACACAAAACCTGTACACAAATGTTTATAACAGCGTTTTTAAAAATTGCCAAAAAGTGAAAGTAACCAAGACGTCCTTTAATAAGTAAGCAAATAAGCAAACTACATTCCATACATGGGATATTTTTTAGTGATAAAAAGAAACAAATTATCTAATTATTAAAAGTTATGAAGAAAATTTAAATGTATATTGCTAAGTGAAAAAAGTTAGTGTGGAGCTGGGGCTAGGATAGGGACTCCACGGTGGAGCATTTGAATAGCATGTGTGAGGCGCTGAGTTCTATCACCAGCACAGCAAAAGATAAAAAGTAAAAGAGAAACTAGTCTGAAAATGCTACATCCTGCATGTTTCCAAAGGTATGACATTCTAGAAGGAGACAACCTACAGAACCATTTTTTTAAGCCAGTGGTTTTCAGGGGCTCTGGGTAAATAGGTGAAACATGGGTTATTTTAGGGCAATGAACAGATTTTGCATGTATTAAAATGACCAATACGCATCATGCATTTATAAAACTCACAAAACTGAACAACTGGGGTGGGGAAAGGCAAGAAGGAAAAAGGGAAAAGATTATGTGTACGTAGGTATACATATATATGTATGTATATAAATATATAAAAGATAGCTATACCTCTAATCTGTTAGTGTTAGCTTTCTAAAAGAACAGTTTGTGTTTAGAGGCACATGGTTCCAACTCACTTTTCGTTAAAGAGCAGGTCATCCAGCCACATCTACTGTTTAAGGAGTGAGAGTTGCATTTTATCACATGACCCCAAAAAGGAAATCCAGAATGCTGATCACTAGTCCAAATGACTATCACGTCCTGCTTCCTGGCCCAACATCACCATAAAGACACACACATGTGCACACATACACACACACGGGTAAAAAGAGGAAACTTGCATGGAAGCAAACAGTAAAACACGGCAGCCACTTGGAGACAGAGGCTCTGTGAGTCCATTAATGCCTGCTAGCGACATTGCCTGCCTCAAGTAACTCCACCTGCTTAATTGCTCCTTCACTCTAAAATCCCTCCTGAAAAACCCAGCCCTTTTATGAAATTCTCTCTTGGCTTCATATCCCTGGTATCAATTTACAACAGGGAAAAAGTCCAAAGATTAACAGAAGGAAGGCTGTGGAAAGTGTGTTCCTAAAAAACCTTTGTAGGTAAGAAGATCAAGGACCTCAGTCCCAGCTTTTGCTCCACTGACAGTATTGCTCAGCATGCTGCTCGACCTGTCTCTTCACCCACCACCACAAAAGCAGATGGCAGGCTACAAAAGGATACATTAGTTGTAAAGAACTATAAAGTCACGTTCCGTTGATGGTGGCCAAAAATGCCTTAAGCATTCTAAACTTAAGTAGAAGAAAGGTATTATTAAGGACTACTTGATTTGCATGTGACAAAAATTGAACTCAAACAAGCTTAAGCACAAAGAGAATGAACTGTTCTGCATAACTGAGAAGTCCAAAAGACAGACATGCCTAGATTCAGGAATTAATACAAACACTATCATGTAAGATCAGTCTCTCTGTCTCTCTCTGTCTCTATCTCTGTCTGTCTGTCTCTCTTTCTGTTTGTGTGTGTGTGTGTGTGTGTGTGTGTGTATGAGTGTGTATATGAGTGTGGCCTAGTGATATAAATCTATGCCACCTTTCTGGAAAATCAAAATGCAGACACAGAAGACATCTGAAGTCACTGAGTCTAGCAAGTACCAGAAGGACACAAACGATGATAGCTGATGGGGCCATATGACCATCACTGAATTAACTGCCATGGTCACTGTAGGTTGGTCCAGTTAGATTGACAGAGAGTAGGCTTCTGGTTAGAAAAGATGTTTCTGTTTCTGGAGAAAAGAAGGAGAAGAGAGACTATGAGTACAGCCCACTCCAGTAGAGGGAGATAATCTGGCAAACACACACATTCAGGCTACCCTTCTATCCTCAGGATGCTCCATCTTGGACACAGGTTATAGTTTCAGAATTGTCTAAGGTTGAAGGAGACAGAATCACTCCTCTCTACTGTCCTAGAAGAAAAGGCTGGGCTGAAGATGCTCCTCCAGCTTCTCTTCCCTTATTTAGACACCCCCTTTCTCATACACTTACTCATGCTGTGTCCAACCAGGAACCCATGAGTGTCTTGAGAAAAAGTTGCTGTGTTTTTCTTTGCATTCCAGCCTATGGGCTAGGAATAAGCATTTAGCCAGCACTGGATGAATGCCTGGATTCATGAATGCACAGAACAGGGAGTTTCTTAGAAAGTAGAAGACACAGTCTTGACTGCAAGATGTTTTTATTTTGTCAAAGATAACTATGATACCTACGAGTATAAGAAATAAAAGTAGCACAAGAATAAATTAACTCTGTATGATTTAAATCAGGTAGTGATCAGAGGATGCCAAGTATAGAAGTAAACAAAGACAGGTTTCCACAGTTATGGTGCACACTTAGAGACAGATTTTCCTTCTTACAATTTGTGCGCAAATCTTACTCAGTGTCAGTGATATGATTCTCAAATAGAAGGGCACATGGTGGATGCAGAGAGCAGCTTGGATTGGAAGGGCCCATGGTGCTTTGATTAGCACAGAGGGCTTTAATCCCTGCCCAGGTTCACAAAGTCTACAGCTGCCCCTCCATCTCTGACCACCAACATTCCACTCATCCCAACCGTCCTCCATCTGGGAATGCAGAATTTCTCCACTTGTACAGAGTCAAAGTCCCTCCCACCCTTCCTTCCTTGACATATGCAGACTACACATTAGCATGGTAATGTCTCATGCCATTAGTGAGTAACGTGCTGAATAATTAGGCTATGAAAATCTAACGGCAGGGATTTTTGTTTTATTAGCAATTTTCCATCCTATTGTGTTAATTTCATCTCGTGTCAGCCAGCTTTCTAAGTAAACAATGATCACAGGCAGACATCATTTCCCAGCACATTGTGCTGCCTGGGTGACTTAACAGACCAGAAAATGGCTTAAGTTGCCTTTTGTCTTGCAGTCTCTGCCTTCTGTTGATGTCACAATATATCTAGTCCCTGCTTTCTTGTGACCCTGGGATATTCATTTCCTCTTTGTTCGTGCCTTTGTCTCCCTGCCTGTTCTCAATCTCTCTCCACATCTTTCTTGCCCATCCTTGTTCTCCTTCTTCCTCTGTCTTTCTCCTGTCATTTCCTCTCCCATGTTTCCTATGGCTACCAGTAATGACATCACACTGCTCCAAACCTTCATAATATAAAATAATTTTAACATTCATCCTTGCACTTCTTGGCCCCTGTTCATTTACACACACACACACACACACACACACACACACACACACACCCCTTATTCCCTGTTTTCTGCTCACTGAGATGCCTGGATGACAGATGATTAATATTGGGCCCAGCCCTGTTGGAAAGTTTAAAGCTTTTTCTGTGATATCCCCACAGTCATCAACATCTGCAAGTTTCTCCCATCACTGAGAAAATGTTCTGTCACTTCCTACATTTTGTCCAAGTTATAAACGCAGCTGCCAAGTCCATGAGAAAGATGAAGGAGAAAGATAACAACAGCTTTTACCTGGATTACCACGTGGGAGAGAGGTGGCTGAGAAGGGGGTCAGGGGGCATTTAATTGGTAGCCTTGCTTCTGTTCCCTCTTTCAGGCTCCAAGAGAACATAAATCTGGATTCTCCCAAGCAAGTATATCATTTATTGGCTCTATTTAAACATCCAGGTGAAAGAACTAGATTTACTAGGTAATATCTTCTCGAGAAAAAAAGGATATAGATAAATGCTAATAGCTCAGGTACACAATCCGTGTGTCCATATACAATCAATAACCTGGCAAACTGCTGTCCATGGCAGCAGTTTGAGGCAAACCAACACAACATAATTTAGTTTTTTAGTTTTCATAAACTACAAAACACAACATAATTACCCCCTACTTTCATCATTAAGAAGCATAAACATTGTCCCTTTGATTCCACCCACTTTTACTGATTCACATTTCCCCACCCCTCCTCTATAATGTTTAAGTCACACATAGTTACTTATAGGGGGGTTTTCTCAGTCACATTTCCCAACCCCTCCTCTATAATGTTTAAGTCACACATAGTTACTTATTGGGGGGTTTTCAATCACTGGCTTAATCAATGGGATTTTAACATTACAAAAGCTACCTTGGCTCTGGTGAAAAAGAGACACAAGGGAGAGTACAAGAAGCTTTCGAAAAGCACTGATTCCAAAGAGTCTGGGATTTCTGTGAATGTATCATGTACTTGGAACTGTTTAGTGGAAAGCTTGAAAGAAATGAAGCTGGGCGTGGTGGCACACACTTGTCTCAGTGCTTGGAGGCTAAGGCAGGAGAATCTCTGTGAGTTCAAGGCCAGTCCGGACTACATGAGTTTAAGGCCAGCCTGAACTGCAAAGTGAGACCCCGTTTCAAAAAAAAAAAAGGCCACATTATCTGGGCACAGCATTGCACTCCTGTAATCCCAGTACTTGGGAGGCTGAGCCAGGAAGATTGCTATTTGAGGCTTGCCTGGGCAACAAAAGCAAGTTCAAGTCCAACCTGCACCACATAGCAAGACTCTGTCTAAAAAGAAAAGAAATGAAGAATAACTTCCGTGACCTCAAATGTTGACTGGACAATATAACAGGAATAGGGGAGCAGGTAACAAGTGAACTCTGTGAAATAAGCTACATAAATACCTTCACTTGAAAAGAGAACTAGGAAATATAATTTCAAGAAGTTAAGGATGATTCGAGGTAAGTTTTAGACAATCCTGGAGAGGGAAACAAAACAACCAAAACAAAAATAGGAATGCAAATGGCCTGGGGTTACAGAAAACCTGATGCTGTGACCAGTGATCATTGTTTGGCAGTAGGAGATTGATGGATGGACACTTCCAGCTTCCATCCTGGCAAACTCACCAAGTCAGCATCCCCTCAGGGCCCGACCACTGAGACCACTGTGCTTCATTCACCATGGAGCAATCTCAGAACCAGAAATGTGCTGGCCAGCCTCACTCCTGCCACACCCTCCTCTCCACTGGCCACAGCCCACACGTATATCCTACACCAGGCACACAAGCCCCGCCCTGTGCTGACTGCCGCACCAGCAAAACGCCCACCACAGACTTCTCCCTGCATTCCGCAAATCAGCATTCAGCACCACGGCCAGCGCCTGCAGCAGCAGGAAGACGGCAGCCCCGGAAGGGGCCTCTAGGAAAATGCAATCCTTCTCCAGGTCGTCCCCACGGGGCGCCTATTTTTTCTCGTGTTTCTGATGCTTCTACCTTCTGGGTTCACTCAGGGTCACTGTTTCTGGGTGTCCATGAAGATCGATTGTGCTGTAGTAACATATTCTCTGATTAACTGGTAGAGGAAGAAAACAGATAGCACTTCCTTCCACGGTTTTCTCTCCCTCTGTAAGAAACCGTGTTTGAGGAATACCATAAACTCCTTCCACATCCTGCCATTTGCTGACTAAGAGAACAGAGCCTGCAGGCAAACTGTCTGGGATCAAATCCACCCTATAATAGCCATATCACCTTGGGCCAGTCATATGCAAAACACTGCTACCTACCTCACTGCCTTTGTTGATATTATTGTTACTATTACTACTATTATCTGGACACACTGGCTATCTTGTGGTTGCTTGAACAGGCTTCTGCCTAGAAAATTCAAATATCTCTAGGTATGTCTAGGCTCAGACACTTTCTTCCTAAGCAGTCACGTGGCTTCCTGCCTCGCTTCCTCCAGACCAGTCCTCCCCATCACACTTCCTCTTCCCTGCTCCCTACCTACCACTCCCACTTTACTCTCCTTCCTAACATTTTTCACATCCAGTATGCTAAATATTATTTTTGTGTTTTTATCCTCTCTGACTCCTCTGAAAATATAAGAAGGTCCATGATGGAATGAATGGATTTGTTCATTTATATTGCTCATACCACCATGGAACAGCACCAGGTATGTAGTAGGTACTCAAAAGTACTAACTGAATGCAGCATTACCTAAGTTATCAAAATTACTATTTAGGGATTATTTTCTCTATTTTCTATGGGGTCAAACAGGCATATAAAAATGTAGACCACCTAAGAAATGCAACCATGTAGGAGAACAGAAAATAATAAATTGACAGCCAATCCTTCAATCTACTTCATAAGAACAACTCATAATGCATGTAATGTTAAAGACACAGTCTAAGGAAGACACAACACTGAGATCAGATGAGATCAGTCACGTTCAGGGTGGTATGGCCATAGACAAAACCCAACACTTTGAGAGTGCCAGTAGGTAACAGTTCGTCTTCTCCTCACTCCTCCTTGATAACTAGCCCAGAGCTCCATGAGACTGCTGAAGGCTGGCCAGGCTCTTGTTCTTAGGCCTCCTAGAAGGCTTACATAGGAATCCAGCCTCTCACAGGGCTTTCTGGGTGCAGACCTTTGATATGGAGACTTGGCCAAAGTGAGGTAGGTGTTGGTACTGAAAAAGCAATGCCACTAATGTTCTGATATGTCAAACTCATCTCAGCCTCTCCTACAGCAAACAGTGTCTCCACAAATCACCTGCCCATGAATCTCATGCCCTTCTGCCCTTCTGAAGAGGGATGATGGATGTGAGGACCATGTCCCTTCCTCAGCAGTGGGCTACTGTGTCAAAGGCACAGGGTGGGAGTCATTCTGATCCTCTTGAAAAGGAGTTTGCTTCCAAAGTGTGCAACCTAACCTTTTGATGTGATATCCTTATGTCAGGGCCAGGATACAAGGGAGATGGGCCTGACATCCTCATAGGCAGAAAGGCCTAAACCTAGGATGAAATTACCAAAGGCTGCCCACTCCATAACTGTCCCAGTGAAAAAGGGATAGACTGGGGTGCAGAAAGCTCCAAATTTGAGCCAGTAAAGCATATCTGGGCAGTTATATCTTCCAAACAGTGAGCCTTGGAGAGGAAATCAGAACACTCAGAACAAGACAGATTAGGACAGGACAATGCACAAGAGAGTCTGGTTTTGCAACAGAAGAGCCTTTAAAACCAGCCTCATTCCAGTAACATGCATCCTGCGAGGCAGGAAGGCAGAGTTACAAACCAAGTCACTGCAACAATGACAGGAGAGGCCAAGTCACCCTGGGAGGCTGGCAATGACCACTCTCATGTCGTATTGTGTACATCATCATCATCTTTCTGGCCTTCTACTCCACTATGTAGAGATGCACAGAGACACAGAGACTTAAGTGTGGGAGGAACCTCAAGGCATCCAACTCAGACCTCATCCAATACAGCCTGCCTCTCTCCCTAAAGTGTGTGACATCTGCCCAGGGTCATCCAAATGAGGTACAGCTCTTTAGTACAACTGAGCAGTAGAAAGTGAATTTATCCATATTCCAGATGCAGCAGAAGCCCTGGTGAGGACTGCTCATCTAAAATCTGACACCTAACTGTCTGGCAAGATGCCTCCATTCCCCCAGGAAAGACTGAAAAGATTATGAGACATCCAGCCTACCTGAGAGTCCTGCAGATATTCTATGTTCCACTGAGTGATTTTGATGTCCTTTAACCTTGCTTTTAAACTTGTTCCCTAAAAGATACTAACAATGGAGCAACTTCTGATTTTAACTCATCACTTTCTTTTGAAATAGTGTTTACTATGTAGTTCAGGCTGGCCTTAAATGCACTTAGCCCAGGCTGACCCCAAACTCACAGAGATACTCCTGCCTCAGCCTCTTGAGAGCTAGGATTACAGGTCTGTCCCACCACACTGGGCTTGTAGCTCATCACTTCTATACACATTCATGAACCATGGTGTCATCAAAAAGTTAGTGCCCATGGGCTTGCACAGCAACCCAAGAAGGGAGTGGTCACAGATTAAAGCCCTATCACTGCATCATTGCAGCAGTATCCAATGTCCAAGTCACAGCCCCTCAGTCAGAACCCCACACCTAAGGTGGGGCCATGTCTGTTCAAATTCATTGTAATGGACCTTGGTTGGAGCCCTTACAGATTCTCAGGGGAGACAATATGCAAAAGCCTCAGAGGCAGGACTCCGATGTTAGGCTTGGCAGAGTTAGGCAGACAGAGTGGAAACCACAGCTATAAACTGATTTCTCCCCTGAGCCACAGGGGAAAGTGAAGGCCTCCATAGTTGCTTTATGACCCTCACAAACAAAGTCAACGAGCACAGCCGTCACTTTAGCAGCCACCTCAGAGAACAGCCATCTGTCGCACATCAAATTTCTTACACACCTTTTCCTATAGCATGCTAAGCAGTTCTGGAGACACAGAGTGTGAGGCCCTCAAAACAGGCCTGCATTTATGATCCTTCTAAGTAATTTAAATGAAGGAGCAATGCTTGGGACTGAGACACTTGACTTAGCCATTAACATGCTATGCTCTCTCTGGCCTCTGTGTACAAAACTGAAAAGGGCATGGGGGCGGGGTGCCAACTCCCAGCATGGCAGCGACAAGAAATGTAATCATGCATTCTCTGCCATCAGAGGTCCCAGAAGAAAGTATACTATGCAAGCCAAGTGATGTTATTAATGTCATTCTCAGGTGTTTTCTGAAGTTTGCAATGAGCATGAAAGAGTAATGGTTAACTATTTCATCTTCTCAAAATTACTCCAAGAAGAATGTTCTGGGATTAAAGAAATGACCCACCACACTCTCATCTTTATCTAGATTTTCACCATTTGCACCAGCTTACTGATGACAGGAGATACTGTTAAGAGAGTTGGTTCCAAGAATATTAATTGACTTCCTTATTTGGTGGTGCTCATTTACTGCTTCTCTCTCTCTCTCTCTCTCTCTCTCTCCTTTCTTCCCTCTCCCCACTCCTTTGCTGAGCTGATTCAGACAACTCCTCAAAAAACTGTTGCCCCAACAGCCACGTAGCAACAGGTGACAGGAGCCCCAGCGGCCCCAGAAGCAGCAGCAGCAATCAGAGCATCGCATGGAGAGCTTTGCTTCTCTCCATCTCAGGAAGCAGCAGGAGCTGTGCCAAGTGCTGGAGAGCGGGCTGGCTGCTCCAGAATCCCTGCTCTTCTCCCGGAGCCTGGCACTGGGCACAGGAGATGCCATGAGCATACACACACCAAACAGGGTGGCATCCAGCTGGCACGGGAAGCCACATCCTCAGCACTGTTGGGAGGAGCTGAGGAGGGAAGGAAAGACCAGAGCCAGCTTCCAGCTAGAACAGACACACAGAGTGGGGGATCTCAGAGCCATAAGGTAGCACCGTGGAGTTGGACACAATCTCTAGCAAGGCAATCCATCTGTCCTTGAGACTCAGCAGGGGAGAATCCTTTCCTGAAGGTCACAGGGGGATGAAAAGGAAAAGGAATCCCCCCTGCCAAGCACTCAGGCTCTATCTATTTCAGAGAACTGGAAAAAGAGACAATTCATAAATAAGCACACCATGTCAAAGCCAACAGGTTCTCTCAGCCCCCTACAGCTGCCAACATGAGCTGTACTCTGGGGCAAAAAAGGCATGTAACTAGTTTTAAATGTCCTGGTGGCATGTAATAGTCAGATAATGTGTTAAAATTTGAGAAGGCCTCCTAAAAATACTTTAAGCCTCAACAGCTTTACTGAAGATTGTGGGCCCTGATCCCACTAAACTATGTCCTATCATAGGGAGCCCTGACAGCACATCCCTGGACACTGGGATGTCCCCTAATCCAATCTGACCACAATTGCTCCAGCAGACTCTGTTACCATGCATAAGACCTGGACCTGCACAGCATGGAACAGGAAGAGAAAAGGAAGAGTCTATGATAAAGAGGCAGAGCAGAAGCAAGCAGGCAGGAGTGACAATGAGAGCTCCGGACCCAGACACTTGAGGATGGAGCTGGCCCCATCTACACCCATGTAGTCTGGTCACCTAGTGCCTCAGGTTCCCCATCCAGAAAATAGTCATCGTAATGACAACACCTCTATCCTGGGCGTGCCCATGGCTCAGTGAGGGAGCATGGCGCCAGCCTCTAAAGACTATTCAGCAATCACATCCCCTGACGCTGTGGGGAAGGCACTGTGAGGCTAGGAGCCCGGCAGAGGCCACAGACCAGACGGCTATTTTGTCCTGCGGCAGCTGTAGGGGACCTTACACTACCACTTACACTACTTAGCAATTCTGCAAAGACACATCCCTGGAGACAACAGCCTCCACTGAACTCAGGGCTCCCACGCTTACTGACAGGTGTCTCCTCCACCTGTTCATGCCTTTCCAAGACCCTGAACCCTGGGCCCGAGGGACTCTGCTGTCCCCATCCCCCCTGCGGTCGAATCAGACTCTAAAAGGAGCAGTCAGGAGCCAGCAGGGTCTCTCCTTGCCACCCTCCTCCTTCCCGGCCCGCCCCGAGACTCTTCCTTCCCAGCTCCCCGGGGACCCCGACACCTGTTGGGGTGGGCGCCAAGTCTTCTTGTTGCGCCTCGCTGCCGCCGAGGCCCAGCCGGGATCCCCGCCCGAGCGCGGCCGCACCTGTATTTGTTAATCAAGCCGCCGAGGACTCGGTAATTGCCCAGCGGAAAACACGGGTGCAGATGTTAGGGAGCGCCGGGGCAAAAGCACTAAATGAGATTCTTGTTTTCCAAACAGAGCCCGAGATTTAATTACACCCTTTCCAAGTGCTTATTAAAAACCCTTATTTTTTTTCCTTATTGTTTTCCTGCATGGCGCATATTGAATCAGTCGCTGCTGTTGTCTTGTTTTTGGAGCGTTCATAAAAAGAACCGATGTGGAAAATTGCAAACACAGATTGTACCCAAACAATATCTTCTCCTTTTGCTTTTTTCCTCTCCTTTCTTTCTGCTGAATAACAACATCGGTGAACCTAGTCAGCGCAGATCCGGTTTCTCCAACAGCCAAAGGAGATCCTTTTCACCTGGGACGGAATTCTGAGGCCAGGGTGCAGGAGCACGTGGGAAGGGGAGGGGACAGGTGCATGCCAGGCCTGGAACCAGGGTCAGTCAGAGCTGACCACTGGACTAGGCAGAGTGGCCATGACCCTCCCAGGGCAGGTGGGGAGTCCACTGCTAACATAAACACACACACACACTTCTGTCCCCCGCTAGTGAAGATTGAAGTCAGGGCTTCACACATGTTAGGCAAGCGCTCTACCTGGGAGCTGCACCCCTAGCCTGTTTTTATTATTTTATTTTGAGAAACAGTCTCACAGTCTTACTGAGCTAGTCTCAAACTTACTGCGATCCTCCTGCCTCAGCTTCCCAAGTAGCTAGGATAAGAGGCTGAGTACACAGTTTCCCATGATGCTTCTGGGGTTTTATCTGCAAAGACCTGCAGGCTCCTTTTAGGCCCATAAATTCCCCCTTCCCAAAGGAGGTGGGTCTCTTGATGCCTTCTCAACTGAAACTTCATAGCCAGATAACCATCTCCTATGCCAAGGGGAGGGAGCATCTCCAATCCCAGGGGCCAGGGTCAGGGTCACAGCTAGACAGGGTGCTGCCCAGGTACTCAGTGGGGAACCGACTACCTCTGGCTGGCACTACCTATTGGAAAAACAAGCCTGTTTCCCAGACCTTTCACAGAAAGCTTCCAGGATGCCAAGTCCAAGGACACACAAGGCAGAGGAGACTACAGCCCTCTTGGTTATCCTCGGGTGCCCTTCAAACCTCCTCACCTCGAACTGTCCCTCTTCCTTCTCAGGCTTACTATACTTGCTGCCACCACCGCCACTTGGATGTAAAACCAGTTTCAAGGTGGAGGCAGCAGTGTCCCAGGCTGGGCCATCTCCCCTCCCTCCTCTCTATGGCGGGAATGGCAGGAGAAAGTGCTGATGAGTGGCAGTTTGGAGAAGGGACGCAGCCATGAGGAAATTCCCCTGCCCTCTATCTCCCACACCCATGCTGCTCAGTATCTCCAAATGTTCTTGTGAGGAAAGATAGGGGGCCCGGGGAGAGGGCAGGGGGCTGGCTCCCTGGGGAACCCTGCTGAACTTACCCCCTGCCCCACTCTGCTCAGGCCCCTCCAGGTGAGGAGGGCCATCTGTGCCTCAATTCGAGGGTCCAACACCTTGGCCATGTGACTCCAATACCTCTTCATCCTGAACTTCCCTTTTCTCCATCCTCCATGTTCTATCTTTCAAAACTACACAAGAATAAAAGTTGGGGTAAGGGGAACCTGTGGAAGGCAAAGCAATCAGCAGATCCTTTCATGGCTCTGTTAGCCCTCTACAGAGTAGACAGCAGAAGTAGAACCCAAAGAGCACAGACACCCACTGTGCCCGCACATGAGGTGCCTCCCCCTTTCTGGCCTGTGGGTCAGGCACAAAGGGTGGAGAAACAGTGGAAAGACTGATTTAAAAAAAAAAAAATTGGAAAAGCTGGTGTTTCCAGTGAGACCCTCCTGTTTTTATCTCCTAGCAGAATCGTGGGAA
>PVJX010031216.1:0-21372 GCA_004027295.1 Dolichotis patagonum
GATCAGAGCGTCCTGACATGTGATGTGGAATCTCGCTGTGGTTTGACTTGCAGCTCCCTGATGACCAGCAGCGCTGAGCGTCTTCTTACATCCAGTGGCCGTTGGTGGGACCTTAGTTTTTGTCATTCAGTTGTGTGAGCTAATCGTGCTGTTGGCTATTAAATTTTTGTCATATATGTGGTTTACAAATATGCTTTCCCCATCCTTAGGCTGAGTTTCCATTTTGTTGGTTGCTTCCCTGCTGTGTAGGTGCTTTGCTGAGGTTGTCTCACTTGAATGTTTTGCTTGTGTTTCTGGTGCCTTTGGTGTGTCATTCAAAAAATTACTCCCAAAGCCAATACCAGTGAAAGTTTACACTGTATTTTTCACAGTAGCTTAACAGCCTCAGACTATTCATTTATGTTTTTCATACATTTAAGTAGATTATTTTCCCACGTGTGATTTCCTTGTTTGGAGTGTGGGTGTGCAGTTTCCCTGACATCATGAATTGAAGAAGCTATTCTTTCCTGTCATGTACCTTGATGACTTTTGGAAAATCAGTTGACCATATATGTTTGGGTTTATTATGAGATCTCTATTCTATTTGTTATGCAGACTTTTTCCATGTTCATGGAAAAAACTTTAAAATTATTATATTATGTGTATTTAAAAATCTCCCCTAGAATCAATTATTTTCTTAATCATATTTTAATGATGAATAAATTAGGCCAAGATACAAAGCTAAATGACATGCACCACTTGATAGAGGCATAAGAAGTCAGCACTAGGATTTATGCAGACCTGATCTTATGTACAATGGTCCTATCCCAGTGCATATCATATTACAACTGTTAGAAAAATAACGATGACTCCAGGAACTTCACTGTAGCATTAGCTTTCCTTTTTGTATTTCAAAGAAAAAAAAAGGTAAAATAAACTTTCAATACAGGCTAATTTCATTAAAGAGTTTAAGGAGTATTGGCATCAAATCTTCTCTAAATTTCTTGTAGAATTCAGCTGTGAATCTATCAGGACCTGGGCTTTTCTTTGTTGGTAAGTTTTTTATTACATTTTCAATTTCAATAGCTGATATTGGATTATTCAAAATTGCTATATCTTCTTGGTTGAGTTTTGGTAGTTCATATGTTTCTAGAAATCTGTCCATTTCCTCTGTGTTTTCCTCTCTATGTGAGTAGAAATTCTTAAAGTAGGTGTTCATGATCTTTTGAATTTCCATGGGATCTGTAGTAATTTCCCCCTTTGCAGTCCTTATTGCATGAATTTGGTTTTTTTTCTTTCTTTTTCTTTATAAGGTTAGCTAGAGGTTTGTCAATTTTGTTTACTCTCTCAAAAAACCAGCTTTTTGATTCACTAATTCTTTGTATTTTTTTTAGTTTCGATCGCATTGATTTCTGCTCTAATCTTTACTATTTCCTCTCTTCTACGAGCTTTTGGTTTAACTTGCTCTTCTTTTTCTAGTAACTTGAGATGGAGCATTAGGTTGTTTATTTGTGCTCATTCTGTTTTCTTGATATGACTATTTATTGCTATATATTTCCCTCTTAAGACTGCTTTCATTGCATCCCACAGATTGCAATAGGTTGTTTCTGCATTTTCAGTGAATTGTAGGTATTGCTTTATTTCTTCCTTAATTTCACCTCTAGACATTGAGATTTCATCTCACCCCTGAAAGAATAGCTGCCATCAAGAAATCAACTGAAAATAAATGTTGGCGAGGTTGTGGGGAAAAAGGAACATTGCTCCACTGTTGGTGGGAGTGTAGACTGGTGCAACCACTATGGAAATCAGTATGGAGAATTCTCACAAGATTAGTAGGAGTGGAAGCTGCATTCAACCCAGCTATTCTCCTCCTGGGTATTTCCCCAGAGGAACTGAAAAGTTCATATCACAGTGATATATGTGCACCCATGTTCATAGCAGCACAATTTGTAATAGCTAAATCTTGGAAACAACCAAGATGCCCATCAACTGCAGAGTGGATGAAAAAGTTGTGGTATTTTTATACAATGGAGTATTACTCAGCTATGAGGAAGGATGACCTTGAAGCCTTCATAGGTAAATGGAGACAACTTGAAACTATCCTCATTAGTGAAATAAATAAGAACCATACTTATAAATATCGTATTGTGTCTCTAGTGTAAAAAATAATAAGAACTATAGGAGTAATAAAACCCAAAATGTGTAATTGCTATGGTAAATAAGAGAGGAAAAGAAAATGCTCTAAAGGATATAATTGCATGTATATTTAAGTGTGTAAGATGAATGACCATATTACTGTATTTGTGTTATATCATGGAGCAGAACTGTTGACAGTCTCATTGCTTGAAAGTGTACTTTGTATGTTTTAACTTTGTAACTTGAACAACTGTTTCCAAGATGACAGTATGTAAGTTATCAAGTAATGACTTCTCAGTATTTTTTGTTCTTTTCTTTTTTTTCCCCCCCTTGGAATCTGGTATTGTTGCTACCCCTTTTTCTATTTTGTTTGTTTTGTTTTGTTTTTAAATAAAATTTAAAAAACAGGCTAATAGGAGAGTAATAATAATTAATGCTGTGCATATTATTATCTTCATAGTAGTTACTCAGGGTACAAGATATAGGCATGAAATATTGTCCAAACTGTATTTGCACAAACCTTTCTTTTCAATGAACTATAAGAAGTTAGCTGCATCACTGTCTTAACTATCTTGTGCATATATATAAATTTTTTTAAAAATTATTTATTTTTCTTTTCCCTTCTTTTCTCTGTTCTACCATCACAGTTTCTCTTTTCTTTTGAACAGCTTCTTCCCAATTCACCATATCTATTATACATTTTGGATCTTATTTACTCATTCAGCTTCTCACATAGTGAGACAATATGATTTTTTATATATGTGAGTCTGATTTATTTCAATTGTGAGTATGATCTCAAGTTGTATCCATTTACTTATAAAAGTCTCAAATTTAACTTTCTTTATGGCTAATACTCCATCATTGAAAAAAGACCCCACACCTTTTTGATCCATTCATCAGTTTATAGGCATTTGGGTTGTTTCCAAGATTTAACTATTACAAACTGTGCTTCTATAAATATGGATGCACATATATCACTCTGGTATGATGTTTGTAATTCTTCTGGGATGATGTATAGAAGAATAGCTGAGTAGAATGGTACCTCTAATCCTAGTTTTTTTGCAGAATCTCCACACTGATTTCCACAGTGGTTGCACCAGTCTACCTACATTGCCACCAACAGTGGAGAAAGGTTCCTTCTCCACTTGTTCTTCCAGCACTTGTTATTAATTTGTTTAATTTCTTTCTTTCTTTCTTTCTTCTTTCTTTCTTTCTTTCTTTCTTTCTTTCTTTTTTCTTTCTTTCCTTTATTCCTCCCTTTCTCTCTCTCTCTCTCTCTCTCTCTCACTCTCTCTCTCTCTCCTCTCTCATCAGAGTCTTGCTATGCGGTTCAGGCTGGCCTTGAGCTCAGTTTGTAACCCAGGCTGGTCTCTTAACTTGCAATGATCCTCCTGTCTCAGCCTCCTGAGTGCTGGGATTACAGGTATGTGCCACCATGCCTGGGTATTAGTTGATTTCTTGATAATAGCCATTCTTTCTGGAGTGAGATGAAATCTCAGTGTTGTTTTAATTTGCATTTCTTGGATGACCAGTGATGTTGAACATTTTTTCTTATATTTATTTGCCATTTTTATTGCTTCATCTAAGAAGTGTATATTCATCTCAGATGCCCATTTTTGGATTGGGTCTTTGAATTTGGGGACCTTGATTTTTTTCAGTTCCTTATATGTTCTAGATAGAAGTCCTTTGTCTGAACGACACTATGTGGATTGTGTTTTCACTCTCTTGGTGATTTCTTTGTGCAAAAGCTTTTTAATAAGGTGACATCCCATTTCTTGATTCTTTGTAGTATTTCTCATGAAGTCTGTATTTTTTTTTCATGAAGTCTTTGTCCACATTTATGTCTTCAAGATTTCTATATTCTCTTCTAGTAGATTTAGTGTTCCTATTTTAATAGTTACACCTTTTGATCAACCAACATAGTGAAAATTGCCAAAACTGTTATACAGGTTTAGTGCAATCCTAATCAAAATACCATTAGCATACTTCACAGAACTACAGAAAACACTCCTAAAATTAATTTGGAACCATAAGAGACCTAGAATAGCAAAAATAATTATGGGCAACAAAGGCAAGTCAGGAGACATCACAATCCTTGACCTGAAATTATACTACAAAGCTACTGTGATAAAATCAGCATGTTACTGGCAAAAAAAATCACCTGAAGACCAACTAAATGGATTAGAAGATGCAGACACGATTACAAACTCACTCATATACTTTATCTTTGACAAAGGACCAAACATCTCTGGAAAAAAAGATAGCCTCTTTAATATATGGTGCTAGAAAAACCAGCTCTCCACATGCTGAAGACTAAAACTCACACAATGTGAGTTTATCACAATGTGCTAAGCTACTGTCAAAATGGGTCAAAGCTCTAACTATTGAATTCTATAAACCTTTTGTAACTGATTTATTCCACTTTTTAAATACCTTTACTGTCAAGGGCTCCTTTTTTTATAATGACAAAAAAATCATTCATGTATGTATTAGGTTGTTCAGCAGTTTCTATGTTCATTCTTGTAAAGATAGAAGATGCCTCCAGGAAGTGAAGTGCAGGCTTAAATACCCAATTTTCTTCCCAGGTTTTCTACTTCAATACTTCATATTTTAATTCCACCCAAACTGGCCTTGATTTTCCTTTTGTCCCCACAGACCTGCTCACCTCTAGACTTCTTTATTTTAATTAATGGTTATCTGCAGGTCACTGGCCATTTAGGCTAAATTAGCCTTGATTTCATGCCCTCCTTGAGGTCCATGAGCAAATATTATCAATTTTTCTTTAAGTTGATTCTCATCCAGTGCCTGGATACTGGTTTCTTTGTGCCATTTTTGAGCAAAAGTACACATGTGTTCTTTGAATAAATGTGTGTTTCTTTGGTTGGAGGAGAGAAAGCAAGATGAGCCAGTAGTATCTCATAGAGACTGAAACTAGGAAAGTGCTCAAAACACAGAAACTGGAGCCGTGTCACAGGAGGAACTCATGCCTGTGAGTTCACAGTGGCCAGAGCTGGAACAATTTCTGCAGCAAATAAAAATGTAGTTTTGCATTATAACCAAAGGGCAAAATAAATATCTATGAGTACATACTGATATAAATAAATGGTTGAATATATAAATAAATGGAGAAAAGAAGAAAATATTTATTTTCTTATTTAATAACTACAAAGTGATACATGAATAATTTATGGAGCTATTCCCTATTCCTTAAGGACTGAGAGTGAAGATAAGTGACTTTTCAGTGTGTTTATGTCCAGTTGTTCCTAGAGACACTATAAAAAAAAGTTGAAAAATTTTCAAGTCAGGTGATATCACTAAGTGCTATGCACTGAGTGTTCATGGCCCTCCCAGGTTCATACTGAAACCCTAATTACCAGTGTGATGGTAAAAGGAAAAGGACGTGGGGCCATTTGGAGGTAACAAGGGTTAGATGGGCTCATGGATCCCTTTGGTTAGGACTAGTGGCTTCATGAGAAGAGAAGACAGAGCTTACCTCTCTGCTCCATTCCTTGTTGAGTGTACAAAGATAAGGTTACTAATCAACAATCAGTCCCTTACCAGACACCTTAATATTGGATTTCTCAGCCTCTAGAAATTGCAAGAAATAAATTGTGTTGTTTAAGTCACCAGATCTACAGTAATTGTTATAGCACCCTGAATGGATTAGATAAGCAGTCATTAAAATAAGGACTGTTAATAGCAGGTCCAAAACTGTGACAGAAAGGAGAGTGATTCTAGGGGAAGCCAATGAAATGCACAACTCAGACAGTTTCTTGGTCATTTAGGCCAAGATAACCACTTCCACCTCAATTATAGGAAAAGTTCAACTGAAAGTGAATTCCTGAGGGAAGAAAAATCTAGTTTTCTTTCAAATTTATTTTTATAACTTATTTCTACAGTATGGTTGAAACAGAATGCTTTCATTCCTGGAAGAACTACAGAGGACCAGCTCTAGAAAGACTTAATAACCTAGTGAACTGAGTCAAAATATTAAACTCCATACAAATAGTCATGTCTTTTTATATGATCCATTAAAATGGGAATTCAACTGGAAATCTGGATAGCTTGCTTTCTATGAACTTAGTTTGTTTAAAAAAATTAAATAAGATGGCAGAAAAATCTCAGACTATTCAGTTAAGGTGTACAACTAAAAGTCACTATAGCAAATTATGTACATATTTGCAAGTTATCTAGGCCCATCAAGCAAACCAAAGATTTATGCGGCTAATTTAAATGTTCTATCGGTAATGAAGCTTATGATTCATAGGAAATTTAATTAAACAAACATTTGGATGTAAAGGCAGGCACAAGGATTGAAATTTGCTGTCTGTTGTATAAATATAAACAAAAATTGATGGTGCTATATTGAATTAGAGCTAAGGACTACATGGTAAAGATGCGGATACTGTTTATTAAATTTAAGCTATTTTCATATCATTGCTAATTTCTTTAAAGGGAACAAATCATATCGATTAAATTTTGAAATGATAGTACATTGGACACAATCTCTATTTCAGTAATGCCAGGAAAGCATACAAGATTAGACGTTTGTGGAGAATAGTGTGGATATGTTTATAAATAGAAAATTGGAAAGGAAGAAATAAAGCTGTCGTTAAGATGATGTAAATATCTATTAAAATTTTTAAAAACTGTAGCTTTTTGTCAGACTTATCAGTGTTGTAAGATATGAGGTCTACACAAAAAGCCAATCATATTTCCATATAATAGCAGCAGTTTGAAACAAAAACAGAATTAGAGTTTGAAACAAAAACAGAAATATCACTTAAAATAGAACCAGCATAAGTGAAAATGTTACACAGAAATCTAAAAAGATTTGGGCAAGATTTGTATGCTGAAGATTATGAACAACAATGAAATAAAATTAAAAATGTATAAGTCATTGGGGAGACACTTTGTACTCATGGATTGGCAGTCAACATTAAGATATTAATTTTTATGTGTGAAAGGATAAACAAAATTTTTTATTGAAAATGAGATATTATAGTACCCATTGATCATTCTCTGTTATTTGGTTCAGAATGCCCTGTAATTCTTTCACTCTTTGAATGGTTTTATACTTTTTTGTTATGTTTGATATTATTGTATTTGAAACTATGCTCAACTATAGCAGAGAAAGAAATATTGTGATAGCTATTGTTAATGTCCAGTTGTCTTAATGTTAAGTATTGTGTTGCCTATGTTGTCCGGTTCTGATCTGCTCTGTACTGACTTTTGTCTTATTCTCTTTAAAATAAAATGGAAAAAAATATTAATTCTTCCCAATTTGATCTATAGATTCAATGTAATCTCAATCAAAATCCTAGCAAGTTATTTTACATACAGCAGTGAGTTGATTTTAAGTTTGTATGAAAAGGCAATGAATTAGAATATGAAAATAATTCTGAAGAACAAACTTGAAGGAGTCACGTGATTTGATGTTGGTCTAAATGAAATCTATAGTAATGAAGGCCAAGTGGTATAGTTGGTAGAAATGTCTATAGGGCCAGTTTTATGACCACGGGACCTGCCAGTCACTTGTTGCCTGGGGCTCAGAAGCACTCTGGACTTGGTTTAAGGCTTTACCATCATAATCTTGAAATTTTTAATAATTTTTGGTAATGGAGCATTACAATTTGTTTTGCATTGGGGCTACAAATAACATAGGTTGTTTGATACGTAATAGACACAAACAAATATGGGTTATGCTGATTTTTGACAAAGGCACAAACATAACAAATGACACTGTGACAGCTAGACACATATAAGAATTGATACATGCTGCCAACTTTTACAAGCACTAGTTCAAAATGGATGATAGATTTAAGCATAAAATTATAACTGCTAATGCTTCTGAAAGAAAACATAGGATAAACTTAGTATGGATTTTTTTTTCTAAAGAGTTTCGGATATGACACCAAAGAAAAATTGATAAATTGGACTAATGTCAAATAAAAGATCCCCTTTTCTCAGGAAAAGCCACTGTTAAGAGAATAAAAAGCCAAGAGAGAAAGTATTTTCAAATTATATATATATATATATATATATACATACATACATATATTTGTATATATATACATATACATATATATGCATATACACATATATGTATATATATGCATATACATATATATGCATATATATATATAAAGGGCTTGTGTCTAGGTCCTGGACATGTTAAAGACTCTTAAAAATGAACAAGAAAGAAGCAATACCTTAATTAAAAATAGTATATGTGCATCAGGTTCAATTCCATTCCATGTATAAGTCCTAAATGTTATATTTTGGCAAAAGGTTTATCAGGTGAGTATTGCAGTGTAGTGGATATTTATAGTTGAGCCTCATAGTAGTTTCCATACTTTGTTTTTTATCCCAAGATTTTTGCTATGTTTAATTTCTGTTTCTATCATTTGTACTTGACATACTTTTGCAATATGTATTTCTTCGTGTTACAAGAACGCAATTGGTGTATCAACTTGGTACAGCTTCTATAAGAAAATACCATAGACTAGGTGGGTTAAAAAATAGAAATTTATGTGTTTTTTTTTAACAGTTCTGGAGACTAAAAGTAAGTGCAACAGTGTCAGTTTCTTGTAAGCCTTTCGTCCTGGGCTTGCAGATGTCTACTTTCTGCTGTATCCTCCAATGGTCTTCCCTCTTTGTCTATGTCCATGATTTTTGCACTTATAAGGACTTATCATGCTGGATTAGGGCCCATCTTAAAATTTACTTGTAACTTGTCTATTTAAAGACTGTCTTCCAAATACAGCTGCATTCTTAGGAAATAGAGTTTAGACTTCAACATGTGAACTTTTGGAGGGAGGCGGTACAATTTTGATTTCATAGCAACCTTGCTGTGCTTTGGTGGCGTTTAAGAAGAGATGATAGAACACTTCCCCAGCCCCAGGATTCTTCACAGTCACAGCAAGCTACAGAGCATAACAGCACGTGTGCAGCAGAAGCTTTGGAAAGAGATCAATAGCAGAAACAATGCTACATATTCACTGAATTCCCATAGAAGACCATTACATTTTTCTTGCATTTCATAGTGGAAACTGAGTTCCTTTGAATGGAACATAGCCTGAATCCTTAAGACTGGCGTCTGAATCTTCAGAGTTTAAGGGATACTGTGAAGTTACCACAGAGACCAGAAGGTGGAGAGTCGGCATTCATCAATACTCTTTTGTATGATTCTATTTATTTCCACAAATACAGAGGGGGTGGTATTGCTGGGAAAACCCTAGAGGTTTTTCCACCCTCTTGCCATCAAGTACTGGATTCTTTCACAGATTTGAGGAAGGGCTTATAGAAGTTGTTTGTCAAAACTCTCTTCAGATTAATGAAGGTTTTAATGAACAAATTGCTAATGAACAAAACAAACTCTATCTATTAATAAAGGAGAAAAGCAGTTCAACTATATAAAATATTTAGATGATTTTACAAGTCATTTAAATTTATATTGCTCAAACAGAGAATTTCTCTAAAATTGGGTCCTGATTTTTAAAAAACGACCTTGCAGTGCAGAGTATTGTGGTCTAAGAGAAGAATGCACCATGTTATTTACACTTGAGAGAAGAGGAAAGTGAGGTGTGTGAAGTCTCACGCAGCTTTGCATTGCTGACCGGGAGGTAAGAGACCCATATCATGCTGCTTCTCGCTGCTTAGATGTGGTTCAGCAGTTGGTAAAATCTTAGAGCTATTTACAAATCAAGAACTGCACCCTTGTGGCCCTAAAACTCCCAGGCATCCTTTGCAAGAAAGCAAATAATAATGACTCAAGTCTTGTGATTGATCATTTTGTACAAATCATCCTAGCTTCCAATTGGTTTTCAATAGTTCATTATGTGTGAAGAATTGTGGAATGCAATTTGAGGTCCAACACTTGAAGAAACTTTCCTCCAGATTCATCTGGAGAAGCGGACTCTTCTTTTCTTGTAAATTGCTTTACTTCTGCTTGCTCAGCATGATTTCTGTATTCAAAACAAATATGCATTTTAGAATTGCCATACAAAACCGATTAGTACCACAGTAATTTGAATACAGCATGAAGTCCCAGAGATATGCCAATAATAAACATTTAAAAGTTTATAGTAAAATCTTGAATGAGGACAAATCTCTAATTTAGATGTAGCCTAAAATAATTTGGATGTAAATAAATATCAGCAGCAGAGTACTCAGCCAACTTTTATTTACTCGTCACATATATATTCCCCCTCTTTTGTGGTATATATTGTTTAAGACACTTGGGACACTTAACAGGAACTAAAACAAAGTTTACAACTTTTCAGGAGCAAAGTGTGAATGTTTTCCTCAGTGAATGGTATAGTTACTTCTCCCTTTGGAGAAGTCTGTGCACATTAATTTTGAGTTTTATGCCTCAAGAATGTTAATGACATGGTATACTCAAGTAATAAGATGTCTTGGGGGAACACTACACTATGGTGGGCCAGTTAGCTCCCAATGGCAAAACTCCTGGTCTCCTCTTGTCTTTGAGAACTAAACGGATTTTCTCCCTGGGAAGAGAGAATGTCAAAGATCATTGCCTTCTCTAAGATAATGAAGGTGTACTCTTCAGAAGGTTGAATCAATGGAAGTGTTAGTGTATCAAACCTTTATGTGGCTATAAAAATGAGAAAAGCAGGAGGTTGTTTTCCTATGAAGCAACAGAAATAGAACTAGTGATTTCAGTGATCTGGACTGTATCAGATCTTTGGAAGGAGAATTGAATCAGTTTGTGTATATTTTTCCAGATGTAAAAATAAAATAATACTGGTTTCCTATGGTTCAAAAGAAAGACAGTGGCCATGGACTACTCAAGTGTTGGATACCTGAGCTAATCGATTTCTGTGACTCCACGATACCGGGGACTCTGCAGAACAGTGTTCATATGGCAGAAGGCACTGGACACCATGATTTTATCTTGGGATCCAGATAGGCTCTCTCAGGAGGTGGACTCATGTACTAAGTCATTCTTCTTCCAATAACCACGCCTGCTACCCCAGAGCTGAGTCAAAGGAACACTATGAACTTGCAACACAGAAAGTGGAGAATCAACATTCACCAGTTCCCCTACAGCACTGAAAAGCACTAAGAATAAACAGCAGCTGATAGCAATAGACAGTAATAGCTGACAATTAACAATAATAATAAAAGAAAGAAATTGTATACGTATCTTGGGTTCTGTGAACATTTAGAGCTCATGGAAGAGCAGGTCGGGGAAGTGGTGTGTGAAATGTATCTCACAAACGTGTTAAGGAACCACCTATGAATTTATAAAAGAAAATCAAGTTGCTGTCAATTTATTTAGGAAAAAATCCAACAAATGTGACATCTATAATTTCAAGAAGTTTTGGGAACTTTAACCAGTTCATATTTTAAAAGGAAGGAGAAAACTAGCATTTTCACTTCTAGGTGTTAAATACTTACACTCAACATTTTGATCCACATAAATTTTTGCCAAATTGATTATTCTTGAGTGCATTTGCTTAGTTTATTTTATATTTTCTCTTATTTGTCTTAGACCTTGGCCTAGGATGAAGAAATCCTTCATCGATCCACCCATTACCAGTCATCTATCTCCTTATTTTCATAATTGCCACATAGACAGTTACATGTATGTATCATGAATAGTGTATAGTTTGAATTTCAGTGTTCTTCAGAGGCCCATGTATTGGAGGCTTAGTTCCCAGCCTAAGGCACTATTGGGAGGTAGTGGAATTGTTAGCAGGTGGAGCCTACTATTAGGAAGTTAGGTCATTGTGAGTGTGACCTTGAAGGAAACATTGGTGTCTCAGTTCCTTCCTTTCTTTCTGTTTTCTGGCTGCCCTGAGGTGAACAAACCTCTTCTGCCATATGCTCCTGCCATGACTTACTGTGCCAAAACAGGCCGAGCAACAGGGCCAAGTGACCATGGACTTGTACCTTTGAAACCAAGAGCCAAAATGAACCTTTTTCTTTTATTAAGTTGATTACCTCAAGTATGCTTCCTACAGTGATGGAAAGCTGATTAACATATGGATTACAACAAATTGGGGTTATGACTTTCTCTTTGCTCAGTACTTGGACTCCTCATAACTCAAACCTTCCAGAACATGCTTGTAGGGTCAAAAATATGTGAAAATGAAATATTAGTGCTGTATTCAGTTAGTGAACATGTAAAGAAGATATTACTTTCAGAATCTTACATTCTACAACAGTCTTGAGAGTTAGGACTCTCAATTTAGGTGAGTTTGAATCTTACTGTTTTAATCCTTACAAAGAGTACAGTTACAAAACCATTGATGTCAGATAAGGATTTATGAAAGAGGTGGCCTTAAATCTCAATTCTTTCTAAAATGACAACCACATTGACCAAGAGAGCTCTGCAAGCTTGTACCTCAGCTCCCTCTGCTGAGCTGCACTGGCCTTCTTGCTGCCCCTCAAACAAGTTGTTTTGTTACCTCCATGGCTCAACCCTTTTCCGGAAGTGCTCCTTACTAAGATCTTTAAGCAATGACTGGCCCTCCTTCATAAAATCAGACTTCCCATGAAATGTCTCTGTGTCAGAGAGGCCTTCTTTGACCTCTGTTCTTGTCCTGGAGAGCTGTAATATCTCAATAGTAAACAATAGAAGTTTATTTCACAGGGTTCTGGAGGCTGGGAAGTTCAAGGTCAAGATTCCTGTCTGGGGAACGTCTGTTTCCTGTTTCATAGTCATTCACTCTGTGGTCCTTGCTTGATTGAGAGCTGAGGGACCTCTTTGGAGTCTTCTTTTCATGGCACCAACTCCACTTGTGAGGGCTCTGCCCTCATGACCTGATCATCTCCCAAGTCCCTACCTATGAACACTATAAACAAAGGGATTAGGTTCCAAATCATGAATTTTAGGGATGAAATAAAATTGAGTGTTTAGAAGCCACTCTAAAATATTATGCACTGCCCACTGTCATGCCTTTATTGCACAAAACAGAATACCTGATTTGGTATTCTGTTTCAGTCATTTAGGTAAAGATTTATTATGTAAATGCTCTTTCAGAAAGACTGTGTTTGGTATAGTAATTCTAAAGCAAATGTAAATAGCTTATAAAACTTCCATTCTTTTAGCACTCAACAGTCTTAGTGACTTTTATTTTTAACCTAGTAGGTATTGAGTGACCTGTTCAGAACAGTCAGTGTGTGTGTGTGTGTGTGTGTGTGTGTGTGCAAACCTGTGCGTGTGAGTGTACTCATGTATGCATGTGAGCTGGTGTGAGTGATAAAGGTGATGAAGGATGAAATAAGAGAAAGAAAAAAACAAACTATTGTAAGACAAATGCAAGGGAATTGATTTTCAGGTTTGTTCGAAGTACTAGATGAATGTGAGGGGTTATTTGCTACATGTTATGCATTGGCTTTTTCTATTAGTTATCCTTTGAAGTTTGTTTAGTCTGTGTGGTGGGGCACTTGGGTATTGTAAATCCACAGTAAATATTTTGTGGATGGGTTTATTTAATTTATGCATGCTTCATAATTGATATTCCAGTAAATGCCATTAAAATTTTTACATTCCAGTTGGATAAAATGTACACCACTTAACAGACTCTTATCCTAAAAGCTTTTATAAATAATATTTATCTCAGTGCTAATGTGATGTGTACAAGTAGTTCCATTAAACTAGCTCCTACATATAATTTTATGTGTGTTAAAAAGTGCTGACTATACAAAACAGTGCTATAGCTATACATTTTTGAGATATAAAGTGCTTTTCACATATTTGAGTGGAAATGAAGATTCAAAGTCTACTTTGTAGAAATGTTTTGCTCTATAGAGGAAATTGAGGAAAAGAAATATAATACCTTCTAATTGTGATCAGTTATTAATAGCTGTATATTCTATGCCAAGTAACTCTTTCCAGAATGTAATTTGTATCTTTCATTTAATTTCATTTTTGATTTTTCAAGAAAAGATCCACCTATATAGTCCAGGCCAGCCTTAAACTCACTGTGTCACTCAGACTGACACAATGTGTGATCCTCCAGCCTCAGCTTCCAACTGCTGTGATTAGAGGCCTATACAGTACAAACATGCCCAGATGCATTTGTTATTTTTAATCTCCCTATATTGTTGAGTCTCAGTGGGAAATAGTATTGCACTAGAAGGCTCTACTGAAAAGACTTTAATAAAGGTACAGACAGGGATAAAGGGACTGACACATGATGAGGTGCCTAGAGCCCAGCGATAGTCATTAAGGCTTGATAGAGTTTGACAGGCCAAGGAGAATGTCATCAGAGTCTGATGACTATGGAGCCATGGACAGGGAGTGCTCAACAAAAACTGATGTCTGGACATATTCATCCACTGCCTGAACTTCACAGTGCAAGGTTGAGGGGCAAGTTGGGGAGAATAAAAGGGACAAATAATCCAGATTCTTTTTCTTCTAATTTTTCTATTGGCTCCTCAAAATAGGCTGTACCAGTGAGGGACTATATGGATTCAGTCTGTGTATCTCTACTGGTGTCTTAATATATGTATAGTAATGAATAATATAGAATAATATGTATACTAATGACTGGATAGATGAGTCCCATTGGTGCTAGCCTACTGGGACACAGATTAAGGAAGAAAAAGCTGAATAATGATCAGTCAACACAGGGATAAAAATTACATTATAAATATGAAGACACTGGCCCCAAAGAAGTTAAGGAGGATGGCATACATAGATTTTACATGATAATTTGCACCCCTATTCTTTCCACAATGTTGTTAAAACTAACTCTTCCTGAGAAAGAATAGCTCAAGACTAGAATGCAATCTAGATGCATAGTAGACACAGTCAATGGACTAGAATGATAAAAAATATTGAAAGCAAATTCCAGAAAAAAAGACCAGATAAGGAAAATATTTACCCTGAGATAAAGTAAATTATTTCATTAAATCAATATAATCTTATTATGGCTCATTCAAAGAATGATAAATAGAAGTTAGAGACAAGGGATATTTAGAATACATCTGATGTTGAATATGTAAGGACATGTTAAAAGTTACCTATCTTTAGCAGATCTCCAGATAACCTCACATACAAGTTAACCTGTGGTCAGCATGATCCTATAGGGTTACTCTTTTGTTACATTTTGAACAATGTGAAAAACATAGAATCATTTTTGTGTTCTCTTTGTCTAGTAAAATCCCTAATATAACATAGACACTTAAAATGCTTGTAGAATAAATGAAGACAAAGGATAGAAGGATATCCTTTGGATATCCTTGTTTGTTAGAAGGATAAATGGTAGAGGAAAATGACTAGATTTTACTCAAATTTTATGATTTATGTAATTTAGAGCAAGTTTTTGAACTTTTAATTCATCTTCCATGGGCTCAACAAAATAACACATGTCTCATTGGTTTGTTTAGAATAATAAATAAATGAATAAAAATAAAATCTTTCCTCTTAGCAACATTTTCACTGATTTAAAAAGGATATTTTGGTAATATGCTTCTTCTGAAAGGTAATCTGAAATCAATGACACAGGTGATTAAAAATGAAAGAATGATGAAGGGGAAAAGACAAATAGATACAAAAAGCAAATCAATCAATATTAAATTTCAAAGAAAGGATAATGTAAGACAAATCATTAAACAGGATGATTTTATATCAGTAAAGATGAAGCACAATAAAATATTAGTCACAAATCATTTTATCACAAAATATAACTCTGAAATAATTCATATAAAAAGTGGTTGGAAGCATGCAGATGATGATATAGAAGCAGTAATTGTGGAATAATATAAAATGCTCAAGTAATGAAACACGTTATTATATACTCAAAGTCCAGATAGTTTAGTAAACAAATTGATATTTAAAAATTGTATCTTAAAGGTAAATTATTAAGTACACTTACCTAAATCACTACTGGACATAAAATAATATCCAAACTGTTTTTGCATGCCCACCACCATGGGGTGCTTATTTCCCTCAGCTAACCATCACAGGCAGGAAGAAGCAGTGAGAACCATTCCTGACCATTCCGATGGGCAGCCAGTGTGGGCTGGAGGAATCAAATAAACACTTCCCTGTGTATCTGTTGCCATTGGGGGAGTCCTGGTGTAGTGACTCAGGATGATAGAAGAAGCAACCCTGCCACCATTCAACCATGGCCATCAAGAAAGTCTCAGTGTAGGCTCAGGAGTCTGGAGAAGCCAACCCCAAACCCCACTGCCTCCCCAGGAATCTGAGTTCTGAGAAACTCAGGTGCCTATCCCATTCCCCCACACTGTAGAGAGGTAGCCAGTGTGCGAAGTGCCTGAGACTCCACAACCAGCTTGTTGGGAGGAACCCAGGAGAATGTCAATTTGAAGGAACAAAAGGGACTCTCAGACCTCCAGCCTACCCAGAGCATGTCGTGGAGATACAGACATGGAAGAAAATGGAAGTCACACAACTGAAATCTCTGAGAGGATAGCAACTGAAGTAAAGAAATAATTTCATGAGACTGTAAAAGTAATCAAATCATAAACAGTGTGTCAGGTAAAAGGAGAAATCACAAACATAATGAAAGAATTGCCAGCATATCTAAAGAAAGATAGATTAAAACAAAAGAGGAGCACAGAAAAATGATGGAAACCTCAAATGAACAATATAAAAAGAAATTACAATGCATGAAACAGATTCAAAGAGATATCCAGGAAGTTAAAAAGTCAATGGAAAGCTGGCAAAACCACTTGAAAGAGACTGGAGATAGACTTTCAAACCCTGAAGACAGGATTTCAGCTAGTGAGTGTGAAAGGAATGATCTCTTAAAAAACCAGGGTACCAGGACATAATACAATGGCTGCAAGATGATGCAAGCAAACATAATTTAAGAGTGATAGGTATCAGTGAGGAAACAGAGGTCAACACAAGTGAAATAAAAAGGCTATGTACAGAAGTAATACCAGAAAACTTTCCAAACATGGGGAAAAGATCTGGCACACAGATAAGTATGACATACAGAACTCAAACTAGCCATAACCAAAGTAAATCTACATTCATACATATAATAATCAAGATCCCAGAAAATCAGTACAAGAACAGAATATTAAAGGCTGTTAGAGAAAAGAAACAGATCACCTATAAAGGAAAATTAATCAGAATCATGGCAGACTTCTCAACATAAACCATCAAATCAAGAAGAGCTTGCAGTGAAGTGTTTCAAATCCTGAAAGAAAACAACTTCCAACCCAGATTGATGTACCTTGCAAAACTACCTTTCAAAACTGGTGGAAAAATAATACTTCCATGATAAAGAACAACTGAAGGAATTCCTGACCACCAAATCAACCATACAGAGAATGTTGAAGGATATTCTACAGAGAGATAAAGATGATCACGTCTCCAGGAACAGCAGCAGAGGAGGATTACCAAACAGGAAAGGCAACTGAATGAAGGGGAAAAGTGAAAGGCCAAAAACAGGATGATAGCATGGCAGAGATGACCCAATGCATGCTGATTCTAACCATTAATGTAGATGGCTTCAATTCAGCAATGAAAAGAAACACAGGGTGACTGATCAAGAAGCAAGATCCATCAATATGTTGCATGTAAGGAACACATTTTACTCAACAGGAAATCCACAGACCAAAAGTCAGAGAGAAAACAATTATTCTGTGTGACAGGAAACCAGAAAAAAGCAAGGGTAATTTACCTGTTAGCCACAGAATAGATAAGAAAGATACAGTATTTTCATACAATGGAAAGCTACTCAGCTATAAAGGAGGGTAATCTTGAGGCTCTTGTAAGTAAATGGATGCAACTTGAGATCAAGCTCATGAGTGAAATGATATGGACTCATATGGGTGAACATTGTGTTATCTCCTAGCATAAAAAAATGAAAGAGTTAATGGGATTCAAATGTACAGTGGATACTATTAAAGTGGTAGGAGAGGAAATACCTAAAAAAGGAAGGTGGTATCCATTGTTAATTTCCTACTATCTTGTTTACAATTCCTGTATTGTTTTCACAATTTTGTTAAGTTTTGGTTTTATTCTGTCTTGTTCTGTTTGATTTTACTGTGTCTGATGGTATGGGCAGTTATTTTGAAAATAATGAGATGAATTATGGTAGCCATTATTTCCCTTTATCTTGTTTTGAAGTCCTGTTACACTTTTATTCTTTTATTTGGTTGATTTTATTTTGTATTATTTTGTTTTGTTTGATTTTATTATGTTTAATGATATGGATAGGTATTTTGAAGAAAAAAATGAGACATTATGGTAGTAGTTGTTGATTTTCTGTTATCTTATTTTGATTTCCTGTATCACTTTCACTGTTTTGTTCCGATTAACTTTATTCTGTTTTGTTTGATTTTATTCTCTTTTTAAAAAAATTTTATTTTGAAGGTAGTAAAAATACAACAGAACATAACAGAACAAAGCCAATCAAGACAATGCAGTGAAATTGGTACAGAACTTCACAGCAGGATACTGGGATGGTAGTAATAGGTACTATAGTATATCTTGTTATCTTCACAATAGTTGTCCAGTCAATCAGGTATAACAAAATCAAACCAAAAACAGAACATTATAAAACCAATTGGAAGAGAATATTGAATAGAGCAAAACAATCATAACAAAACAAGACAGTGAAAAAAACCTTTGCTTTCAAACAGAAGATAGAAGGAAATCCCCCATATTTGCTATATTGTGTATGGTCATTCTCCCAAGAGATGCTCAGACCTCCATCCCCAGTTGCTTATGGGGGTGGGGAGGGATGTTTGATTCTCAGCCCACACACCGGTAGGCTCACGGGAGCCACTGACTGGTTCTTCTGGCTCACACCAGGGGTGCTTACCAAGAGGGTGGGCAAATTGCTTTCTTGTGCAGCTGACTAAGCTCACCATGGCCAGATCTCGGGAGCCACTGGTCCTCCTCCTGGCCCATGCCAGGGGCACTTACCAAGAGGGTGATTTTATTCTCTGTAAAATAAAAAGGAAAACTAAAAAAAAAAAAAACCCATGCTGAAATTTATACTTTTAGAGAAAATAACAATAAGGTTATGCCATACCAAAAGATGAAATACATCCAAAAAAGTATTCAGGAGCAAGTGTAAGACCTTACCTATTTCAATTCTTCAAACAGATTAAATGTAAAATGATTGAATTAAGCATTTAACCACTGAAATTTGAAAACAAACAGCAAGATAAATTATTGAAAACACTGTGCTACAATGAAAAAATTCTACGAGAAAGTTACATATAAGCTAACTCTCAGATCTCAGAGGAAGTACACAAGGACCAATGTGATACATTAAGGACTCTGAGGACAACTGAGCAACTGGTTTCCTGTCAGGAAGAATGATGTCTACATTAAAAGAGTACAGAGAAAGCAAAAAATTAGTAATTTAAAAGTATATAAAAGAAGAAAATTGATACATTTGAAATTTGCTTGTTAGGAAAGCTCAATAACACAATGATCTTGAAAAGCATGACATGCATGTATGTTTGAGTGTGTGGGATTGATAACCGTGTTACCAGGTTTTTGTTGGATCATTGAACAGAACTGTTTGCAGCCTCACTGTCTATTTACTTTGTATGCCTTAATTTTGTAACACGAACAACTATTTCTTTTTTTTATTTATAAACATGACTCTTATTTATTTCACTAATGAGGATAGTCTCAAGTTGTCCCCATTTCCCTATGAAGGCCTCAAGATCATCCTTTTTCATAGCCGAGTAATATTCCATTGTATAAAAATACCACATTTTTTTCATTCACTCTGCAGGTGATGGGCATCTTGGTTGTTTCCAAGATTTAGCTATTACAAATTGTGCTGCTATGAACATGGGTGCACATATATCACTGTGATATGAACATTTCAGTTTCTCTGGGAAAATACCCAGGAGGGGAATAGCTGGGTTGAATGGAGCTTCCAATCCTAGTCTTCTGAGAATTCTCCATACTGATTTCCATAGTGGTTGCACCAGTCTACACTCCCACCAACAGTGGAACAGTGTTCCTTTTCCCCACAGCCTCACCAATATTTGTTATCAGTTGATTTCTTGATGGCAGCTATTCTTTCCAGTGTGAGATGATATCTCACTTTTTTTTCTTTTTTTAAATAATTTTATTTAAAGAGAAAAAAACAAAACAAAACAGAATAAAGGGTAGCGACAATACAGTATTCCAAGGAAAAAAGGAAAACAACAACAACAAAAAAAACCCTAGGAAATTATTACTTGACAAATTACATACTGACTTCTTGGAAATAGTTGTTCAAATTACAAAGTTAAAAGATATAAAGTAGACATTCAAACAGTGAGACTGTTAACAGCTCTGCTCCACGATCTGACAAAAACAGCAATATGGTCATCCATCTTACCCACTCAAATGTACATGCAATTATATCAAAAGGGTAAAATTAAACACAACAAAACAGAGCAAAGCAGATCACAAGAAAGCAATGTAAGAGACAAAAATTTCAAAACTAGACAATTGGAGATATTCACTCTCTATCATATTGACTCTTGTTTTCTTCCAAATAGTTGTCACATATAGGGAATTCACATGAAACAATCTAGTATGGAATTGATCTGAACAGGACAAGGAGGGCATTACAGGTCTTCAAGACCAGACATTAGGGAAGCCAAGAATGGCTGTCATAGTGTCTCTCATTCTCCTCAAAACAGCTGTCCATACCTTCATGTGTGTTGAACTTAGACAAGGCAAAGCAAGCTAAGATCACTTTGAACAAAAAGTGATAGTTTTGCTAGACTTCACATCATGACATTATGGAGTCAGCACTGGGTATTGTATTGTCTCTTTTTCTTCAAAGTAGTTGTTCATTTCAATATGTGTTATATAGTTGGTTCTCATAAACTATTTATAAGCTCTACACATGCATGAGTCTCTACATGTATATCTATCATTACTGTATTAGCAGGAAAAACAAAACAAAGTAAGATAAACCAAAAAAATTCCTAGAAAAGCATGAGGCAGAAAAGTCACATAAAACCGCAATACAAGGTGATCTACAATGGTTACCATGGTGTCTCAGCAGTATATAACAACATTAATAAAAGCAAAGCATTAGAGACATAATATAAGACTTCAAAAGCAAGTAATAATCAACCCAGAGTGGGTATCTTAGTGAATCTTGTCATCTTCAGTGTAGTTGCCTATACTCTTAGACTTGATGCTATCAATCATAACAGATTTAAATAAAATCAGTCAATACAAAGTAGCAATCTAACAAACCAGATTCAAATAAGATCAGTCATAATAAGACAGTGTAAGTTATAAAGGGCTTCAGATTAAGTTGATAGGAAAAT
>PVJX010031217.1:0-21381 GCA_004027295.1 Dolichotis patagonum
AAAGAAAATTTGGTGTTTATACACAATGAAGTATTATTTATTCTGTTACAAAAAAGTATACAATTGAGTCATTTGTAGGTAAATGGATTCACCTAGAGATCAGAATATTAAGTGAAAAGAATTAGATATACTAGTTTAAATATCACATGGTTTCCTTTATAAGACAGTCCAAAAATATAAGTAAAGAACAAAATAAAAGTAGGGAGATCTTTTTCAAGTGGAAAGGGGATCAAGAGATGGAGGGGAGGAAGGAGAGGGGAAACAGATGAAAAATATTACTGAGATCAGTTATGTCCACGTACCAATCCTAACAATGAATGTAATCATGGTGTACTGCAAACATGGACTAATAAAAAATAAAAAATGTTAAAAAACTAAATAAAAAGATATTTCCCTGAGTAAAAGAAATCAACCATGAAGCGCTACATACTTCACAGTTCCCCTTTTTTGACATTCTTAAAAAGACCAAACGGTAGTGGTAGAACACAGATGAGTGTTGTCTGAGTTCATGGTTTGCAAGGGTGTAGAGACAAAGGAACAGCTTGGAAGTGGGGATGGAGGTGACAGAGCCAGGCTGTCCTCTCTGGTCAGCATTCTATATATCCATTACATGCATTAAAATTCGTGGAACCGAACACCAAAAGGAAAAATCAATCTCATTGCATAATTCTTTCAATTTCATTTTTTAATAGTTGTCAGTTTATCACTGTCATTTACATTACAGATGCTCTCCTCCACTTATGATAGAAGCATGCACTTTGGAAAAGGTAAAAATTCAAAGTCTGCTTTCTACTTTGTGGAAGCTTTTTACACCATCACAAAGTCAAAAATCATGTCAACCCATCACATGTAAGTTGGGGACAGTCCATTCTTTTTTGTTTTTTGTTTTTGTTTTCTTTTTGTGTTGTTGTTTTGGGGGTTTGGGGGGGTTGTTTTGTTTTGTTTTGTTGGTGGTGCTAGGAATTGAACTCACAACCTCACACTTGTCAGGCAGGCACCTATGCCACTGAGCTAAATCTCCAGCCAGATGGTCCATTCTTAATGGACAGTGCTGGTCTTGTTCCTCCACCATACTGTGTGTTTGACTTGAGCCCTGAGCAGAAGTTTCATCCTGACACCCTTCCCAGCTGTCTCATCAGTTTCCACGCAGTGACACAATATCTTGTGTAGCTGTCCATCTCTATCTTTGGGCAGTAAGCTATCCGTGGGCAGACATATGTTCTTGTGTCTCTCTGTGCCCAGACCCTGGAGCTCAGGAGATGTTTATTAATATTTGTTGAAGGAGTCAACCAATCAATGGTATATCTTCTTGAGTGTTGGCGAAATGAAGATAAAGTATTAAAGATTGTCCCAGCACCTGTAGGAGCTGAAGCAGAGGATGGATGTAGACCCTACCAGCCTTTAGCAATGGGGCACATAGGAAAGAGGGCCTGAGATCCAAGTTCAAGGCCTGGTCCTTAGGAAGGGAGTGATAATGAGTCCTGGAGCCATTACCAAGTCACAGAGAGGAGGCAAGACAATTGTGTGGTTCCAGAAGGCAAAATTTGAGAGCAAAACCATCCAGCAGGGAAGAAGTCTTGCCGCCAACTAATGTTACTAATTCAATAGATTATTCTTCCTCAGAAGGTTGTACACCAAAGCAAATGGGGGAATATGACTCACACTGTCATAGATACAAAGTGGTCATGTTTTCAGCCTAGTGTATTTTCCAAGGCAAATGAAAATTGTTATGAAAACAATTTATACTCGGCAGACATGGGTGATTGCCCGTGATGACCTTTTGTCAGAGAAAATGGGTCTGATAAAGAAAAAATGTGAGCTCATTAGGACAAATTATAAAAAGCAAATGATTGCTCTTAAATTATGGAAATTCTAAGACCAGTGAATGTCTCTGTCCTTTTGGGATGCAAAAACAATAAAACACCCGAAGAAACTGTTTATTCAGAATTCTGCAATTTGTGTGAGTAGAGGTTTTAGAAGGGAGGTATTTTATAAACTAAATGAAATTTAATTGACTTATCAACTGTTATGAATTCTCCTTCTATAAATCTAGCAACGACTAAAAGAAGACAAAAAAAACAAAACAACACAGAGCGAGAAAAATAAACCTTGCCTTCTATAAATGCTATCTACTGAATATTTCCACCCATGAACCATGATAGAATTTGGGGCACAACTTTGGTAGTTCCACTATAAAACGTGGGTGCCAAGAATTACAGAAGGAAGATGACAACAGTGGGTGTGAAGACATCACTTGGGAAAGTTTTAACATCCTCCTACTGCCTGATAGTCACCCACAGGCATACCGCTTAATAATTTATAAATGCTTTCACACACACATCCTCAGTCCTCATCGCAGGCCTTTAATTTATATGTGCTGCTATGGTATGGAGAGGGCATCACCTAAGATTTCCTGTGCTGACATTTAATATCCATTGTGAGGTATTAGGAGAGGGAAACCTTAACCTGGCTATGGTGTTAGAGGTGAGGTCATTAGAATTAGACTGGTCACCAGGGTGAAGCCCTTAAGATTGAATCCTGACACTGTCATAAAAAGAAGGAGAAAGCAGGAGATACATATGTGTAAAAGCGCTTCCTCTGTCTCTCATGTGATGCCCTGAAATGCCCTGGACTCCACCAGTAAGAAGGGCACCACCAGATACAGCCCTTTGACCTTGGATTAGAGCCATGAGCCAAAATAAACCTCTGTCCTTCATAAATTACCCAGGCTGTGCTATTATGCTATTGGCGACAGAAAATGAACTAATACACATGTTCACTGCACAAGTGAAGAAACTGAGACTGGATAACATTAAGTGATTTATCAGCTAGTGAAAGCTATAAGCAGAATGATAGGACAAGACTATTCCTGCTCTCTCAAGCAACCTATTGCCCTCACACTATCTCAGGCATCATGACTAGAAGTTACCAGACGTGTGTGTGTGTGTGTGTGTGTGTGTGTGTGTGTTTCTCCCTAGGAAAAGCAGAAGGGCAAGAGAAAGAAGAAGGGACTCTTAAAACAGTGCTCAGCAAAAAGTAGATAGTAGACGAAGGATAAAGTCTCTACGTTTAAATAAAAGTCTGTTTCTCCCTCGTGACAATGCTTAGCACAGGTCATGGGTAGAGCTCTGTTCCATCCAGGCATTCTAGGACTCAAGTGCCTGTCATCTAGCTGCTCTGTCATCTTTCAGGGACTTGATGTCTTCCACTAATCACTGCAAACATCAGATAACAGGAAGCAAAGAGTAAATGGAGAACCTCATGAGGGCCTAAGCCAAGACGGGTTGTTTTCAGCCAAAGTTGGTCCTGTCTCCTTACCAGGGAAATGAAGAGTCCGAGGGAAAGAGGAGAAAACACAAGTATTAATGGAGCAGCGGCAGTGCAGTTTCCATTAACTTCACAATTTTTAAGCATTTCTTTGAGTATGACACATTTTCCCAGTGCCCATGAAAAACCATTTCTGTGAGCTTCTAGCCAGGCCCTCACCCCTCTGGTGAGTCTCCAAGTGGGATTACCTGACACACAGAGCCAGCCAGCTGACTTCTATCTTTTCATGTTGGAAAAAGTGGGCCTTTCAGGCTTACACAGCACAATCTCTCTATATTTTCTTCCAACGTAGCTGAGTGAAAGGGCAAACAGAAATTTGAAAGCGATGATTGCTTCCTTTGTGGGGGAGAGGGATACCCACTGAGTTGGGAACATATATGAATTCTGATTTGCAATCATTTCCACTATTTATGAGGTCACTGGACTTACTCCTGCTGAGTCCAATTTACAAAGAGCTCTGGTTGGATCAGGGAAAGGAATATTAGAATCCCGTTGGCTTGGTGATGGCCAGAGGACTATGCAAGGAATGTATCAATGAGCTGCAAGGAAGCGAAATCCTCAACATCAGCTCTGACATGATACATCCAAATGGATAGGGAGACACATCACCCCAGGGAAGCTATTGGTGCCGGATGCACCAACATTGTGATTTGATGGCATGCCCCAAAAACAGACGAGTGAGTTTCCCAAATCAAAAAACTTGTTTAAAAAAATCTGAGATAAGCAAAAGAATTTTTCTTATACCATCATCATATTTCACTCCCAACACAGTTGTAGGATGCTGGCACCTCTGATTCAGGCCTTTCTCTGGGCTTCTTCCTCCCAAACAGCCAACATTCCCCTAAACATCCCATGGGTATATTTATTTCCATATTTTCAAATCTGAACTCATGCCCCCCACATTCCACACCTTCCATGCTTGTTCCATCTATCGTCATCTCTATAAATGGTGCCACCACCACCCAGTCACCTGAGCCACTGCCACACATCTCTTGAATCTGTTCATTCTTCTTCCTCTTCACTGGATGAAAGCAACTGCCCTCCAGCTAGGTTTTAGACAGTGCCACTTCACCGTACCTACCCCACTGCCACCATTAAAAAAAAATCAGCCAGCAGCAGCACTGCTCTGCTGAAACCTTCCATGGTTCCCCTGGATCTTTCAAAGCACAACCCAAATTCCTTCCCTTTATAGAAGGTGCCCTCTCAGTCTGTCCCCTGAAAGCCCCTCAGGTGTGGTCTCCTGGTCACTGCACCCACAAACCCACTCATCCCGTGCTTTCACAACACCTAACACAATGCAGTTCTGCTGACATTTCCCTGACTTTGGCACTTGATATTATCTCTGCTTCAAAAGCCTCCTCATCTGTTCTTTGTGTGGCTGACACCCACCTGCCCAGCACTGCAGTCACTCACGTGGGAGTCCTGCTAGAACCCCAGGTCATGAAGAGGCTGCTGTCTAGAGTCTTGTACCCTGTGCTTGCCTCCGATGGCACTTTGAAGGCTGTGCTTGGGTCCTCAGGGACCTGTGCTCCTGCAGTCCTCTCACACGCTACCCTGGGAGCCCCCTTAAAGCCAGGGATGAGCCATTTGATGTGTCTCGTCACCAGCACAGTGTCCAGGTGGTAAATGGTGAATAAACACGTGAATTAGCAAACCCATTCCACGGAAATGTAAAATCCTGTTTTAAAGGATTCATCTACTAAGTGAGGAGGAGAAGGAGTGGTAATAATTTCATCTGGACCATAGACTGCTCAGAAGAGTCAAACAATCTGGACAATTTAGACTTACTCTGTACCCAAGAGATGTGGATTATCAGAGAAGTAAAACATATTCACTCATCCCAAAAACCAAACACTCAGTCACACTTCCAGTGCATGCTTTGAAAAAGATTCTGTGAGAATACAAAGCAGATGTTTTGCTGATACCACAAACAAGATGCACCCAGAGGGGAAAACCAAATCCTTTGTGCAAGTTCTGCTCTAGTCAGGATGGCTTAGTGCTAAAGATCTGAGACTGACACAAACCAATGAACAAAGAAGTGATTTGGGGTTTTGTTATCTGTTTGTTTCTATTATTTCTAGTGATCCCAAAGTACAGTTATGGAGAAGTGAGAAGCACAATTTAGGACAGAGATCGCATGTATCCAAATCCAGCTGCGCCTCTTTCCAGATGCATGAAAGAGGTAAGCCAGTTCCTCCCCTCTAAGATGGGGTGAGACAAGTGTGGCATGATCGTGCACACCTGTAATCCCAGCACTCACGAGGCTGAGGAAACAGGATCACTGTGAGTTTGAGGCCAGCCCGGGATACAAAATGAGTCAAGGCCAGCCTGAACTGCACAGTGAGATGTTGTCTCAAAAAAAAAAAAAAAAAAAAAAAAAAACCTATATACATAAAAAATAATAAATTTTAAAATGGGGTAACAGTAGGACCAACTATAGAGCAGTCATGAGAGTGACATGGAATCATGTGTGCTAAGGCTTAGCTCAGTGCCTGCCACATAATGTTGCTATTTTTGCCATTGAGAATGTTCTCAGATCCTCCTGGAGGAAAGGAAGTAAAGGCAACCCCCAGAGCTGGCTTGTTTCCACCCTCACCCTTCTCAGCAGCTGTACCCCATTACCTCCTGCACAAGCTGCCTCCATCCAGTCACAGTGTCTGCTCCCCCATGCTTCACCCTGTTTTCTAGGTCAGCAAACCCAAGAAAGTTCAGTCCACCTAAGGACAAACACTTCATTGTTGAGAGAAAGCAAATGCTTGGAGCAGTGCAGATCAAGTGTACACACTGGGGCCAGCGGGCTAGAGAGAGGGAGAAGAGAAAGGCCCGAGCTCTCTCTCGCTATCATGATTTCTGGTTTACTGTGACAGCTTGGACTCACTGCTTAACCTTTTAAATGTAACTAAGGCCCTTTTTATTTCATTTTGTTTTTGTTTTTGAGACAGTTCTCACTATGCAGTTCAGGTTGGCCTTGAACTCACTTTGTAGCCCAGGCTGCCCTCAAACCTACAGTGATCTGCCTGCCTCAGCCTCCCATGTATTGGGATTACAGATGTGTGCTACCATTCCCGGCTAAGGCCTAATTTTTAATTGAAAATAATCCTATGTCTTTTTACATTTCAGCATTCTGAAATCAGAGTGTGTCTTAAAATTGATGTGATAGCATCTCTTACCTCCTGAAACATTAATAAATAGTGTGTCTTAGAATCAAAGAAGTATATAACCAAGACTTACTGCATAAAACTGTGGTACAGACTGCATGAGGCAGTGCAAGTAAGTGTTTGGCAGAGTGTCTAGCACATAGGAAAATCCCAGTAGCAGCCCTCCGTGCCGTTATACACAGGGCACTTAGAACCTGTCCCCATGAGCAGGAGCCTGAGTCAGAGAGATTACCTTTGGAAGCGCATGTGTCTAGGAAGGCAGGAATCAGCATCTCCAATACAGTTTCAACCAGACAGAAAGCTGGCAGTTTCAGAGTAGGCAAAAAAGTAATCATGAATATCATGAATATAAGATTTTATTTCAAGCAGAGCTTGCTAAGAACATGGGGCCAAGCAGTGCAGTGCTTAGAGCGTCGTCTACAAAGCAAGAGAGCTGGGTTCCAGTCCCTGCACCATTGTATGACCTTAGGTTGGTGCCTTGATTGGGTTCACCTAAAAACAGATCTGGAGAAAGGGATCTGAGTGTAAGTGGTTTGTCTGGGAGGTGAAGGAAGTACAGCAGGGGAATAAAGCAGAGAAGGGTACTTTACTGAGCCAGCTTTTATGATAGGCAGTGGAGCTTCATCCAACTAAGGACACTAGGTGTTCAGAACAGGAATCCTGCCAGAGTAACGCCATCCCAAAGAGCAAGGAGACTGGGCTGCTCATGCTCCACTCCTGTCATCACTGGTGGGGGGCTGCCCTAGAAGAGCATTAATTCCCCTGGTGCTTCTGCCTCTATCACAAAAATGTGGGTTGTAACAGATATCACCAGATGGAAATGCTCAAAGGTGTCAGGGCAAATTGGTAGACACCAACAGTATCTGCTGCAGAAGGTATATGTCCTTTGGTCTCAATTTCCCATCTTTGAAATGGGAATAATAAAACCTAATTTGAAGTTTTGCGTTTCCATTCTTTAATGTAACCATGTTTCTTTATCCTGGATGTATCAGTCAAGGGCCAATCAGGAAAGAGAAGACACAGGGTAATTTGAGCTTGGATGGTTTAATGCAAGAATTAGTAACTACAACAAGAGACTGGAGAATCAAATGATAAGAAAATTCTAAAAAAAAACGTATAAGAACAGCTCATATGAGAGACAGCCACTGCTACCAGGGCTGAGATAGAGCACCCACAGAACACTTCATACTGTGGCCCAGGCCTCACTGGAGTCAAAGCAGAAGAAGTGTCTATGGCCTTGAACTATATAACAAATAGTTTTGATCACCTTCTTGTGGATACAAAAGGAGAAAAGTGAAATACACAGTCTCCCACAGCTGCCTTTTCTGCACCTATGGATTCAGCCAACTGAATATGTTTGAAAAAAAATTATGTCTGTACTGAATTTGCACAGATTTTTTTTCTTTTCATTCTTGAAACAGCACAGTATACCAACTATCTACATAGCGTTTACACTGGACCAGGTATTATATGTAATGTAGAGTAAAGGATAGGAGAAGATTGTGTAGGTTATAGGCAAATACTATGTCACTTTATATAAGAAACTTGAGCATTAGAGGATTTCAATATCCATGGGGAGTCCTGGAAAAATTCTCTATAGATGCCAAGGGACAATTATACTAGGCATGTTCAAAATGTTTAAGAGCCGTGGTAGGAAAACAAAAGTAATTTTACCTCCACTGGCAAATGTTGATACAAAATGTATTTATTTCTGACATTGCCACGTTTTGACATACTCAGCTAGAAGATGTTGGATCAATAGCTTCATTTCTGCTATAGCAACACAGGGAGTTTTTGAGCCAACAGGAAGTGTATGAGCCAATAGGAAATAACCTTCCTGTTACGGTTTGGCTTTGAAGTGTCTCCCAAAACTCATGTGCTGAAGTCTTAGTGACCAGCTGATGGACCTTTAAGGAAGTAGTTGAACCATGAGGGCTAACTTCACAAAGTGGACTAATCTTCTTGATTAAGTTTATAATTTTATGACATGATTAGAAGGTGATAGGAGCAGAAGGGGAGCCCAGTTGAAAGAAGTGGGTCATGCAGCACAACCTTGGGGGACTATATTTGGTCCCTGGCCCCTTCCTCTTAGCATCTTTCTCATTCTCTGCTTCCTGGCCACCATGCCTTTCTGATAAAGCAATGGATCCAACGGAACATGGACTGAAACTTTGAAACCATGAGCCAAAATGAATCTTTCCTCCTTTAAATTGTTTGTCTTGGGCATTTTGTTACAGGAACAAAGAGCTCACTAACACAGTTTCCTCCTAATGCGGCCATGCTGGGGAGTTGGACCAATGAGAAGACATTGGCATAACTAGGAAGGAAACACTCAAAGTAAGACCTGGGCATAGGCTGGAATGAAGGCTACACAAAAGTCCTACTCATGATTCAGGTGACATTTCATGACTCAACTCAATTGGTCAGTATGGAGAGGAAGTCATCTTTAATTTCACATCTCTAACTCCACTAACAGGGAGCTACGTCTAATGACACTCTACCTTGCTTTTACATTCCTTCACTTACTTCTCTTGATAGGGAAGAGGTAACTAATCAAGTCTAGACATACATTGGATCATATTTTAAGAGTGGGAAAAATTTCTGTGGTTAATGGCAAGAAGTAGGACATTCACTTCCTCTTGGCCTTTTTTCCCATTTCCTGGGCAGGACCAGCTCTTCCGAAGCTCTCTCTGTGCTACATATGACTGAGGGAATGAAGCAGAGCCTCATCTTCTCTTTCAGTTGCAGAAATGGTTGGTTCTACATTCTCATTCTCTACTTCCTGGATCTGTTTGCTCCTAAAGCCCAGCCACATATCTCTCTTTGTATTTTGTGAAACAGCCCCAACATCCTTCTGATAAAACTTCTCTTTGCTTCTAACCCCAACTGAGTCCATGATACTTGTGAGATGAGCAACCTTGAGACAATAGGTCAATAAAAAGCAGATCCTGTTTCTAATGAAAGAAAAAAGGAGGGAAAACAAAAGATAGAGTCCCAGTCACAAGCAGACAGCCAGGTGCACACCCCACTTTCTGGATAAGGCTTTGAAACCTAGATGAATTTTTCAATGTCTTGAATCAATAGACTTCAGGTCAGGTGCCAAGCAGTAATTTAGCCATGATCTCAAAGTGTCTCCATCCATGTTAGGGGAAGAAATCCAGATCCAGAAAGCAGCTCCTCTAAGTGCAAAAAGGGAAACTGGAAGGACAGAATGTCAACCTTGTGTTCTCATCACATCCCAAATAAATATGCCTCTGTCTTAAGATGGTGCATGGGACCTGCATCAGCCCACTCGGGTGGGCTGGCATAAGCTGCATCTCCATCTGCTCTTGTTTCTCTTGCTAACTCTAGGGCAATCTGCAAACATGAAGCTTCACAGGAAAACAGTGCCACCATCATCTCTCTAACTCTCACTGTTGTGGAGGTGTACCTCTCGACCCCCTGCACTATCCTGGTCACCCTCAGTCCTATATCCAGCTTCCTGGGAATAAAAATGAAGTCCTCCAAGTTAGTTAATAACTATTCATCTTAAAGGTCGCTTTAAAACAAACCTTTCCTGGACTCTCTCAATCTACAGTGGGTCCTGTCATATGTTTTTGTGACACTGTGATTCTACACATGGGTGAAAGCCTGACACCTCCCTTCCCCACTGCATTGTTGGCTTTGTAATGTGAGAGACTGTTTTGCTTATTACTTCCTCCCCATAGTAAGCATGTGTCTTATTCCTTCCAGGCTGCTGCAACAAAGTAATAGTGGGCGATCAATAAACAAACTTTCTACCTTTCTGGAGGCTGAAAATCCAAGGTCAAGGTGCCAGCAGATTAAGCATCTGGCAATGGATGAACTGTCCCTAACAAACAGATTTCCACGTGTCCTCACTGGGGAAGGGCAAAATGAGGCAAACAAGCTCCCTCAGGCCTCTGTTATAAGGGCACTGATCCCACCTGATCATTACCCAAAGGCCTCACATTTTAATACTATTGCATTGAAGATCAGACTTCAACATACAAAATTTTAGGGATGCAGCATTCAAACTATAGCAGCACCTACTAAATAGTGAGATTTGTAGAACAGTCAAGACTCTGAAGTCATAACAGCCAGGTTCAAACCCAGATCCAGGAGGGTAATGTGAATTAATAATAGTACCCTTAGGTGCTGTCGGAAAGACTAAATGAAACCATTTACAATAGTGAGCAATGTATGGTAGATGTTCAATAAACGTATGTTAGCATTGTTGCTATTGGTGCCATTTGTGTGTGAGGGGGTATGTAAGGACACTGTTCAACTGGAATCTTTGTTCCACATGTATGTACTGGGGTCATGGAGGTGGATATTGCCTTGTGTGAATCCCATTCAAAGAGAAGGCACAAAAAGGAAAGGGCTCGCATTGCTGAGGAGGGTTAGTTAAGCAGATTTGCAGCTAGCTGGAGCGTGCTCCATTTCAGGGCTGAACAACTTTGGAATTGCCTGTCATTGATATTTCACAGCCAATTAAATGACTGCAAATGAATGGCACCATCAGAATGATGTCATCAAATTGTCACTTTAAGGTAAGCCATGTTGGGAACAATGGGATGACAATACCTGAACAGTGAGTCTATAGCACCCATAATCATAGGTCACAGTGAGAGTTCAGTGCCCATCAATAAGGACCATAATGGCTTTCAAATGTTCTTATAGTTAAAAAAAAAAAAACTTTACCAGAAGGACATCATACAAAAGACAAAAGATCCAGTACATAAAAACAAAGAAGCCTTAGTTGAACTGAGTTTCTGGGGCTCTATCTCCTCAGCCTCCCTCCCAGCTCTCTATCCTCAACTAACACCTCTAATATGCAGAGCTAAAATTCTTGTCTGACTTCCTTTCTGTGAGATATGGCAAAGTGTCTTGGCAGCAGTGCATTTCAAAAATAATCTAAGGATGGACATTCCAGTTATTATGGTTATCCCCCAACCAGCATTCATGTACCTCCTACTACAGGCCAGACACTGTGCCAGGTGCTAGGAATATAGTGGTAGACAAGACACACTCCATCTCTGCCCTCACTCAGTTTTCTATCCCATCGGTGGGTGGCTTACAAACAAGTGGCCACAAATTCGTAGTTTCCTCCCATTTAGAGGTGGGAGCAAGGTCCCATCGTTTGAATCTGAGAGGGCTTATGAGCACTTTGACCAACAGAGTATTGTTACACAGCTTCCAAGACTAGGTCATAAAAGGTTAGGGAACTTCCACTTGGTTCTCTTGACACACACTTGTTCTGAGTGAGCCTCTATGGGAAAAAATCTAACTTTTCAGAGACCTCCATGCTAGAGAGCTTGTGCATGGGACCCCAGTTAACATTACAGCTGAGTTCCCAGTTAATGATCAGAATCGTCTACCTGCCATGTGTGGGTGCCATCTTGTCTATCTTTCTTCAGTCTTTGGATGACAGTAGCCCCAGATGAGAACTGATAGCAAAATGTAATATTTGTTGTTTTATGCAACTAAAATTCAAGATAAAAATTATCCACAACATAAGGTGGTTGAATTAGACTTGACAGCAATATGCAGTATGCTTTATAGTATATGTTTTGTAGTATGTGGTTTTACAGTATATGTCTTTTTAGTACACAGTATATGATTTGCAGTATATGTTTTGTAGTATGTGGTTTTACAGTGTATGTTTTATAGTATACTATGTTGCTAAACTATAATGTTTGATAGGTTAGGTATAAAAATGCATTTTCAATTTATGATATTTTCAATTCACAATGGGTATATAAACTCATCCTAAATCAAGGAGTGTTAGCAATTATGAAGCATTTGTTTCTGCGATGTGGCCTCACTTAGTTGAGCATAAGTCAGAAGTCATGTCTTACTCAACCATACTCCTAGTACATGCAGAGTCTTGTTCCCTGCATGGAAAGTCCTTTCATGTAAATACCATGGTAAAGGAAACTCCAAAGATACAATTATGGAAGAATGATCAGATGAATGCTATGTTGCTGGTTCTGAAGATGGAGGAAGGGGCTGTGAGCCAAGGAATGTGGATGATCTCCATGAAGTAGAAAAGAACAGAAATGGGTTTTCCCCAGGAACCTCCATAAAGGAACACAACCCTGTTAACACTTTGCCTTTAGCTTGGCAAAAGATGCACCAGACTCCTACCCTATATAATTGTATATTACAAATGTGTGTTATTTAAAGCTTCTCCATTTTGGTAGTTTTTTACAATTGCAGTATCTTCACATTGTCTTTATATTAAGGTCTTGATTTACTTTCATCTAACTCCATAAGTAGCTCCATTTAAAAAAAAAAAAAAAGCTTCCTTCCTCTTCCACTTCTACCTGCCTCCCCAACCCATACATACTAATTCTGTACTCGGTGTTGAATAGGAAAGAGCAAACATTTAGCGAATCACTGAATATCTTTACTAAACAATGTTTTAGAAAAACTGGATTCTAGATTCTAGAACATAGTTAACACCAAAACGATCAGAATGTTCTAGGGTGTTTATCTGATGATTGAGAAGATACTTTATGAGGTGGCTGCTCAGACGTCATCATCATGATGGGAACCAGTGCATAAACACACTAAGACACCCGTCAGTCCCCTCTGTTCTTCAGGAATTCTGAATGTTCGCAGGAATCTAAGAACAGCAGAATGTTGGTGCTGACACTGGGCGTGGGAAGCAGCCCTAGGGAGCTAGGAGCTGGGCCATCTGGTCCCAGCTCTAAGTCTTTCTCGTTCTGTGGCCTTGGGTACATTTCTAGCTCTCAGATTAAAAGGGGTTGGATGGGCTTGGGCATTGTTAACCCCCAAAGTCCTTTCTGGTGTCAGCTTTTCTGGTAACTTTTTTCTGGCATGTACCAGAAATTTCTGGCATTTTATGAATGTTCAAGAAATTGAATTTTCAAACTAGCCCTTTTGGTGGTGACCTTCACGTCTGGTATTTGCCTTTTGATGTTGATACTTGACAGTGTTGCAAAAGCAATGTGCAGTATGTTTTACAGTATAATACACAGTCTTGTTTGAGAATATGGTCTTCATTTCCAGTCCCGGGGGGAAACTTACACATTCGAGCAAGGCGCTCAGGTCTCAGGATGGGGAGAGAGAGTCACAGTCAAGAAAAGGCTGAAGCTACCATCAACACTTAAAACAAAAGAGAAGATGGCTGAAGGCTGGGCTCTAAATCCCTGACTGATTCTTACTCTGGACAAATCATGTCCCATATCTGAGCTTGATTTTTTGCTAAAACTGATGTACCCATACCCCCTGGTTGATAAAGACAAAGCTCCCAGCCTCTCAGAAGTATTTTAGGTTCTTTTCCATCTCAGACCTTCTTCTACCAGCCCCACCACACCCTAAGGTAACCACTATTCTCAATTTTGTTTTAATCATGTCATAGACTTTCTCTACAGTTTTGTTATCTATAAATGGGTCCCTAAACAAACATTATCTTACTTACCTCAGTGACGTTTTTATAATTGGCATTATGCTTTAGTTATTCTAGGGCTGTCTTCTTGCACTCAACACTGATTGGCAAATTCATCCTACTTAACATATATAGTAGTAATATACCAGTTTTCACTTTCTACTAGTGCTCCACATTATAGATAGGCATTTATCTTTTTTTTTTTTGTACCAGGGTTTGAATACACCTCCTTGTGCTTGCCATAGGTAGGCATTTTAGCTAAGTCCACCACTCTCTGTTACTATAAGAAATGATACTACAAAAATTTTTGTACCTGTCTTTTGATATATATATAAATTTCTTTGGAGTCTACTCTGGGAATTGAACTGTTGGGTTGTAGTCCATGCTTGTGTGTTCAACTTTGACAATTCCAAACAGTTTCCCAGGGTGGTTGTACACATTTAGACTCTTAATAGTAGTAGTAAAATATTGTGTTTCTCCTCTTCCTTACCAACATTTGGCATTGCTATCTCTTTCATTTTTGGCAATCTCACTGTGGTTTTCATTTGTAATTCCCAACTACCAGTTGAGAATCTTCTCAAATGTTTATTTCTCATTTATGTATCCTCTTCTGGAAAACACCTACATATATATCTTGCTCATTGCTTTATTACAAATGCATTGTTTTTATATATTTGTGATCATATTATATGCTCCAGATATTAGTTCTTTGTTAATTAAATGTGTTACAAATGTCTTTCTTGGAGTGTGGCTCACATTTCCACTCTAAGGAACATCTTTTTAATGCAATGTGCTCAAACTTACTTTTTTCTTTAAATGTGCTTATCTCATGACCTCAAGGTTATAAAGATATTCTAAAATATTTCCAGTTTTCCCTTTTCTAAATTATTTAATTCATAGCAAATTTGTCTCTGTGTGAATCGTGAAGTAGAACCAAATTCCTTTTACTTTTTCAGTAAGGATAATAAACTTTTCCAGAACTAACAATTAATTATTCCACTCTCCCCCTACCCAATCTGCAATGTCCAGTCTCACAAAAATCTAATTTCCATGTATGTATGATTTAGTTTGGGGCTATTCTGTTCTATTGTCCCATCCATCTATCATTACCTTAATTACTATCACTTTAAAATAAATCTTGCTATCAGGTAGAAGAAAATGCCCGCAACCACTTCTTGTTTAAGAGAAGCTTGGCCCTTTGTTATACTATATAAATGTTAGAACTACCTTGTCAAGTTTCAAATCTAATTGGAATTGCATTAAATCAAAAAAGTAGTTTGGGGAATTTATATCTTTATAAACATAGGGTATTTTTCCAAGAGGATCACTCTATGTGGGTATGTAATCTAAATATAGTTCAATAAAATTTTTGTAATATTCTTCATAAAACCTTCTATGGCTTATGTTATACTTATTCCTGGGTACTTTTATATTTTTGCTACTATAATAAATGTGTCAAAGTAAATTTCCAGACTGATTGTTTTTGGTGTATAAAAATTGATTTGACTTTGTATATTGATTTTGTATCCAGTAACTTTGTGAAAGACTCATTTTTATTCTAACAATTTACCTATAGTTTATCTTGTGTTTTCTATCAGTATATCTGCAAATAATAACTATTTGTTTCTTCTCTTCTATTTCTTATACTTCATATGTAATTTTTAAAAATAAATGGCAAAAAGTTGTCAAATGGAATATGTGGAGCTATTATTCTCATTCTTATAAATGAGCCTCAGAGAGGTTAAGTAACCTCTTAAAGCCTGATTTTATCTATTAAAAATAGATAAAATCAGGCTTTAAACCCCAGTTTAGCCATTCCAAAATCCATGTTTTTATTCCCCACCACAGAAATAAATTCAAAATTTGTAATAAAAATTTTAGCACATAAAACAATTGATCTACTACTACAGGAAGGGATCTTTATTGATTTCTTTTTTTTTTAAAGATGATTTTTGAAGGGCCAAGGATTTAGCTTAGTGGCATAAGCACCTGCCAGGCAAGTGCAAGGTCTTGAGTTCAATCCCCGGTACCAAACAAACAAACAAACAATTTGAATTGATAAGTATATCTGCATATGCAGGGGAAGATGACTAACATATTGTTTTGTGTGTTCCCTCATTCCATCCCAACAGCAACTAGAACTTGAGTGTTAATATTCTAGTTTTGCAGTTGAGGAAACTGAGCCTCAGAGAACTGAATATACTAAAAAAAAAGAAAGAAAGAAGAAGAGAGAGAGAGAAAGAAAGAAACAAAGAAAGAAAGAAAGAAAGAAAGAAAGAAAAAAGAAAGGAAAGAAAGAAGAAAGAAAGAAAGAAAGAAAGAAAGAAAGAAAGAAAGAAAGAAAGAAGAAAGAAATGGTCCAAAAGAGTAAAGTAATGGTCAGCAGCAAGCAGTCAGGCAAAATGTGAAACGTGTATATTGCATCAAAACAAAGTATTCGGAATAGTATCCCGGTGTAATTTGCAAATTAGTTAAATAGTCCTGGGCAAATCTGGGCAAAAGATCAGGCCTTGAAAAGTTTCCCTGTACATTCTCTGCAAGTCCATGGCGGCAAGGTCCTCCTCTGGGTACTAAGAAGGAAAAGAACTAGGCAGTCGTGTGTTCCTTCACATGATGCTTCGTTCATTTAATAATACAGGTGTGGTATTTACTAAGAGCCACCTGTCTGAGCCCCAGCATTAATGTCATTAGCACTCTAGGAAAGGAGCCGGGCACAGTCCCCGTCCTCATGAAGATTTCCATTCAGCAGCACATTCGGGCATTAAATCGGTCAATCCGGGTCAGAATCCGTGGTTTCCTCGCCCAGCCCACTCATCAGAAAAGCAGAAATCCTCTGCGAGGGTCAAGCAGATAGCGCTATGCGCCGGAGTATCCCCAGGCTCCCTCTGGAAGCTGCCACAGGCCTGCAGCAGGCTGGCGGCCCCCTCTCTCCCCTCCTGGCTTTGCAGCAGCCAGGCACTGCTGGAAGCCTGTCCATCAGAGTGCCAATCGCGGGGGAAATTGAATCCAGGGGCTTTTTCTGGTCGTGTTTGCTCACTTTTTTCTTAGCGTGATCTTTGGTTTCATTATATTTAGGTATTTCTTTTATTTATCTATGCACCAGGAAGAAGGGCAGGGGGAGGGAAGGTGCCTCTTTAAACCAAGCATGAAATGTATTAGGAACCTAAAGTTACAAATAATGGACTTTTTTCCCCCTCTCCTGGAAAGCTAGCCTAGAGGAGGAAAAAAAAATCCATTCAAATAATTTCGTTTAGTCCTAAGTATAAAATAACCGAAGTCAAGGTGTCTCCGCTGTTATTATTTTTTCTGATGTTTTTGACACCCGCGTGTGGAGTTCTCCGGCATTCACAGCTTCCAGAGCTGTGAGCTCCCACTTGGTATATTCGTAATACTCCTTAATATTTTCATTTTGATGTAATTTGCGGCCCCAGCTTTTTAAATATCCGCTCTGTAATAATGTTTAATTTCAGGGGTCACTCCGCCAAGGAGTATATTAAAGCTTATAAAACTCATTTCCAAAGCTCAAATATCAAGCTGTGATCAGGTTAGGAGGGCAGCATCTGTGAATATTTCATCTTTTATCATGCTGATAATAAGGAGATGACAGAGGCACATTATTACAATGAGAGAATTGCTCATTTCAGGCCTGGTGCTGGAAGCTGGGGTCTGCAGTGTGTATTACTCAATAAGAGCAATTCTGATATGAAAAGCAAGTTTACTGAGGCACCACTGTGTCTTATTTGATTGGAATGAATAATATATGGAACTGCCGCTCGGGCGGCTGCCGGCCGGGGGAGGGGAGGCTTCCGTGGAGAGGGGCACTTGGGGATAGACGGCGAAATAATTTATCAAAGGATGTGTTTTATGGCCTGAAAATAAAGTTAAGATAACCACTGTTTATTAGAATCATTATTTCGGAAATCTGTATTCTGGAAATCTTAAACATGTGCTGGCTCACGCACGAGGATAATCTTGATCCATTCGAATGCTGCAGATGCCTCGTAATTATCTATTTGCACATAGGGGCTGAGTGAACTTGACACCCGGGCTGATTCCTGCCACATTCTCCATTGGCAACTTTCATTATTGCTTTGCGTCAAGCCAACTTCATCAAGCGGGAACCTTAAAACTCTGGTCTTTCTGGTCGTGAGATGAAGAGACATCGTCAGGCATGGAAATCAAGCAGGAGTCACCTCTAATGACTGCCCCCGCCCTGCAGCCACCTCTCTCCTCCTCCCTGTCGCTGGAGCAGGGGGCGCCTCCTCATCTGGGACAACTCCTTTCCTGCTGCCATGGATCTGGTCCCTTCCTGCCGGTGCTGACCCAGTGTGGCACCGTCTCTCCTTCTCTGATGTCTTTGACAGTCCCCTTCCCGCTGGCTACTTCCCCTCAGCCTAGGAGTAGGATCCTAGTAAAAATCGTTTTCCTTAAACCTGCATCTCCCTGCAGCTGCAGCCTCATTATTTTCGTAACTTCTCATCCAGGTGTCTCAGAAGAATTGAATACAATCGCTGCACCGACTCGCAGGGCACCTGCCTCTCAGCACATCTCATTTTTGACTTCGCCATCTGCCACTCGGGTTCAGCAGTGCCCACCACGGCACGGAGGCCCCGTTAACTACCAACCCCACCGGGCTCTCTGCATCTTGCACTTAGCTGAGCTGCTTGGCTGTAGTCATCCCCATTATTTCAGGCCATCACTGACGGTTCTCCTCCTGCCCAACTCCCTCTTTTGCTGTGGTTTCTTTACTGGAAACTCTTCCTTCTTGCTCTCCCTGAAATGAGGGTGTTCCCCAAAACATTCCCCTTGATCTCACCTCACATCGCCTTCTGCTAAGCAGCCACATTCACTGCTGGGGCTCTAACTGCCACACGTGTAAGGTTCTAATGGTAACTGGTTTATAACCCAGCTTTATTCTGGGAGCTCCAGACCCATATGTTCAACTGAGTGCTCCACTGGCACCCCGCATGCAACAGGTGGAAAATTTAACCACCCACAACTACGAAGACAGCCTTGTCTCCCTCCTCTTTATCTTCCTCTTCTTTCTCATCTCTCTATCCCCAGTGTTGACAGAACCCTAAAACCAGCCACTCAAGGCCAACGTCCCTAAAACCTTCATTTCCCTCATGCCCCCTTAGAATCCACTACCCAGTCCTAGTGATTCTTTTTGTTTTGTTAAAAAATAAATAACTTTAATGTCATTTATGGTTACAAATATGCTTATTAAAACTTAATAAGTAATATATGCTTATTAAAACTTTTTCGGCCCGGGATTTAGCTCAGCGGCATAAGCACCTGCCTGGCAAGCACAAGATCGTAAGTTCAATCCCCAGTACCCCCCCAAAAAAAGAAAAAAAAACTTTTTCAGCCAGGCATGATGGTTTTAAAATTTTTAAAAATAAAAAGAGCTGGGGCTGCAGCTCATTCAAAGGTCATGAGTTCAATCCCCAGTTAAAAAACAACAATGAACAAACAAAAAAATTTTTTCAAACTACCCCAAAATACAGAAAACTCCAACCTCATAAGTAATGATTGTTAACATTTTCTATAGAGATACAGCTAACTTTTTTTTTAAAAATGCATAGGTAGTCAATATTCACTGAGTGCCTGCTTTGTACCAATCGTTATGTTAGATACATATATATGCATTCCCTTTTTCTACAAAAAAGTAGGATCTAGTTATACATATAACATGCAAATAAGGAATATTTTTTCATTTCTGTAACTATGGATCCACAAACCATGTAGACAATTAGTATACATAGCATCCCATTAAATGACTGTAGCACAATTTGCTTACTTAATCAGCAGGTCCCTGCTGATAGACACATAGACTGTATAGAAATTTCTATATTATTGATAGTTGGAAATGAAAATCTTTATTCACAAATATTTTCTCACTTGTTCAATTATTGTTTAGAATAAATTCCTGGAAGTGGAATTGTGGGGCTGACAGTATGCATGTTTTTAAGACTTTTGATAACTACTGGAAAATACCCTCCAATGATATCAGACCACTTAATCTCCCACCAATATGAACATTTCTTATGCCCTGCATGTTACTAAATATTATTAATTTTGTTAACTCTTAAAAACCTGCCAAATAACATTACTTCATTTGTGTTTACAATCTTACTGTTAAGTTTGAGTATCTTTTCAAACTTTTGTTGGATATTGTATTTCTTTTATCAATAAATTACTTGTTCATGCCCTTTCCTAATTATTTAATTTTTCCAATTGATTATATAAACTCTTTATATATTAGAAATAACATTTTACCCATCATATATGTTGCATACACTTTATCCAGCTGGTAATTAGTTTTCTATATTTGTTCATGACATCTTTAGAATAACAACTTAAAATGTTTATACAGTGTAATTTAGTAACTTTTTTCTTTATAGTTTCTCCTTTTGGGTTATGCTTAGATAGGACTTCCACATTACTAGAATAATAAAAGATATAAAGCTTATTATCCATGTTTTTTCAGTAATAATTAAACTTTAATTTTTCTATTTTAAACCATTACCTTCCAAAATTTCTCCTGGTGTATTAGTTATGAATATTAACATATAGGAAAATGCCTAAATCAATACAAATATGAAGTAGTAACTGAAAAATTTAGTGAACTACAAAGGATATTCCTTAACCTGATAAACAGCATGAAAACAAGTAAGCAACAAAAAGCAGCAGCTAGTCAGCTGCTGTGGTAGTGCATGCCTGTAATCCCAGCCCTCAGGAGGCTGAGGCAAAAAGATTACCATGAGCTAGAGGCCAGTCTGGGCTACATAGTGACTTCAAGACCAGTTGGGACTACGCAGTGAGACCCTATCTCAAAAAAGAAAAAAAGAAAGAGAAACAGCTAATCCTCCTTAGTGTTCTTCACTTCAAATGAGGAACAAGTCCAGGATGACTATTCTTGCTATCTCTATACAACATTGTAGTAGAGGTCCTGGCCAGTAGAATAAAGAGAAGGCATTAGAAATAGAGAGGTACAAAAGGATATAACTGAATGTAGGTTTAAGTGTATAAGATAGATGACCACATTACTGTTTTTGTTGGATTGTTGAGCAGAACTGTTAATAGTCTCACTGTTTAAATGTCTACTTTGTGTGCTTTAATTTTGTAACTTGAACAACTATTTCCAATGATGACAGTATATAACCTATCAAGTGGCGATTTCTTAGTGTTTTTGTTTTTGTTTTGTTGTTGTTATTGTGGTTCTTTCATTTTTTTGCCTTTGGAATTCTGTATTGTTGATACCCTTTTTGTGTTTTGTTTGGTTGTTTTCTTTTTTGTTTTTTCTCCTTAAATTAAAAAAAAAAGAAAAGGAAAGAAATAGAGAGGTACAAAGACTAGAAAAGAAAAGGCTAAGTGCTCTCTCTAGCAAATGACATTTGCAGAAAATTCTAAGGAGTCTACAGGGCCTGGGAGAGAGCTCAGTGGCATAAGTGCCTTCCTGGAAAGCATAAGGTCCTAAGT
>PVJX010031218.1:0-21374 GCA_004027295.1 Dolichotis patagonum
TGTCCATCGGCATCAGGTTCGTCTGCAGTATTTGTGGCATGTTGATACTGGGTGGAACGTTACACAGATCTACCAAATCAGGACTCCCCACAGAGGTGACCCACATTTTACCACAAGACTCAGAAATTCAAATTCACAATGAATCTTGAGAATTGATGGCCTGGGTTCAGAGAGGCCTTCTGATACTCTTGTTTTGCTTTAGACTGTGAAGGACACAGTAACTATGTCATTTCTTCTCCCCATTTTATGGTAGGATGATCATCAATCAGTGTGGCAATTTGGAGTGCTACCCCAGTATACCCATTAGCTTGCAAACAATAGCCTTCTACATCTCTTCCCATGGCACTTGTTGTAGTCTAACCATGAAAACATTGTATGTTCCATTATATCAATGCCCATAGCAGGCATCACTAATTAAATACTGAGAAATCTCCTGCACCTGTGTTCAATGTCTAGTTCCTGTCTGTGGTAGACACCACTAATCAAATACTGACAAATCTTATGCACCCATGTCTAGTTCCTGTCAGGGGCAGACATCACTAATCAAACCATGACTCTGCTTGGCCTCCAAGTGATCAGGTAGAGCTCAAGGGATCTGGGAGCCTCCGTGGTTTTGAACCTGGAGGATACTGCTATCTGGAAGATTTCACCTGCCCTTGATCCTGGCTCCCTAAGGTGCAGCCAGAAGTAGAGGAGCTGGAGCCCATGCCAACCGGACCTGGGCAGCAAGTAGCAGAGAAGCATGAGCTAGGACGACTGCAGTACTCACTGGACTATGACTTCCAGAGTGGTCAGGTGGGTGTGAGGAGGAGAGTATTCCCGGGGCGGCCCTGGAAGGGAGGCCAAGATTGGGGTCCCTGCAACTGAGCCTGAGCACCTGCAGCTGTTGGTGGGCATCCTGCGAGCAGAGGGACTGGCGGCCCTGGATCTGGGTGGCTCCTCGGACCCCTACGTGCGCGTCTACCTGCTTCCAGACAAGCGCAGGCGACACGAGACGAAGGTGCATCGGCAGACGCTGAACCCGCACTTTGGGGAGACCTTTGCCTTCAAGGTGAGCACCCAGGCCCTGCAGCCTGCCTCCCACACTTCCTGGAAAACGGGAGGGTGCCAGCAGCCCTGGGACACTACTGACCCTTAGGCCCTTGACGCCCCATTCGGGTTCCGCTGACCCCCTAGGCCCTTGGTGGTCCCATTCAGGTTCTGCTCACCCCCCACCCGTGGGTGGGTTCCCGATTTCCCGCTGGGTCCCCTGGACCCTCACCTCCCACTTGCACCTCTCACCCGAATCTACTGTATCCCATGCCTCCCTTCTGACTTTCTGCCCTCTGCTTTGTATTCATTCTCCTGGTGCCCCCTACGCAGGTCCCCTATGTGGAGCTGGGGGGCAGAGTGCTGGTCATGGCGGTGTACGACTTTGACCGCTTCTCCCGCAACGATGCCATCGGGGAGGTGCGGGTCCCCATGAGCTCGGTGGACTTGGGGCGGCCCGTGCAGGCCTGGCGGGAACTGCAGGCTGCTCCAAGGGAGGAGGTGAGCCGGTGCATCCCCACCATCCCTGCCCGAGGCCCCGCCCATCCTGACCTAGACCCGCCCATCCCAACCTAGGACCCCGCCCATCCCTACCCGAGGCCCCTCCCATCCCGACCTAGGGCCCCGCCCATCCCTACCTAAGGCTCCACCCATCCTGACCTAGGGCCCCGCCCATCCCTACCTAGGGCCCCACCATTCCTACTTGAAGCCCCATCCATCCCTACCCTGGGCCAATCAGATCGCTGGCAGCTGTGCCAAGGGCCAGTTCCTGGGACTAGATTGACACCTGAGTGCTTGAGTCTGGACACTCCCATTTCAAGCGGTGCAGAGGAAGGAGAGGTAGGAACGAGTGGACAGAGCGAGCTCTGGTCACAGCTCCCGCTGTCATTTTAGCTGGAGAAACTGGGGGACATCTGCTTTTCTCTCCGCTACGTTCCCACGGCAGGGAAGCTCACTGTCATTGTCCTGGAGGCCAAAAACCTGAAGAAGATGGACGTAGGCGGACTGTCGGGTGCGTGAAGCGAGGCAGCGCGGGGTAGTCGGGGGTCTTTGGCCTGGGACCGGGGACCTCTTGGCACAGAGGGAGCCCCGGGCCTCGGTGGGAAGGTACAGATTCTGTTGCACGCCTAGAGGGGCGGAGGGTGCGCGGGGGTCTCTGCTGCCCTGCAGTTCCCACTCGTCCCTTGCCCACCTCCTCCTGGGCTCCTGAAGGGGCTCTGAGACGCCGCCTCCCCCACCCAGATCCCTACGTCAAGGTCCACCTGCTGCAGGGCGGCAAAAAGGTGCGCAAGAAGAAAACCACCATCAAGAAGAACACACTGAACCCCTACTACAATGAGGCCTTCAGCTTCGAGGTGCCCTGTGACCAAGTCCAGGTGAGTGGCTGCCCGCCGGTCCCTCTGCTCCCTTCTGGGGGTCACTGGCCAGCCCCCTGCAGAAAGCGGCCTTTTAACCACCGGGCTTGGGAAGTCAGGTGTGATCCTCCGGGCCTTTCTAAAACAAAGAGGCCTCCTGGACCCTCTGCAGACAGAGTCCAGCTGGGCAGCAGCTCCGCCCCAAGGGGCCCTGACCAGCCACAGCTGTCCTGATGGGCTGTGTCATCAGGAATCTGCAGCAGGGGGCTGGGGACGGAGCCCAGCACAGGGCGCCTGCCCAGTGTTCACGGGGCCTTGAGGGGTTCGAGCCTTCACCCCGCCAAAAAGAAGTCTGCTTTTGAAGGAAGAAAATCTCTGGAGTGGCTTCTCACCACAGGGCTCTGTCCCCAGCCCTGCTGGCAGAGTGTGGCCATAGCAGTACCACTGCCAGTCCCCTGACTGCCTCCTTCACTGCCCCTCTCCCCGCGCCCCCAGAAGGTGCAAGTGGAGCTGACCGTGCTGGACTACGACAAGCTGGGCAAGAACGAGGCCATCGGGCGGGTGGCAGTGGGCACGGCCGCTGGCGGGGCTGGCCTGAGGCACTGGGCAGACATGCTGGCCAACCCCCGGCGGCCCATCGCCCAGTGGCACTCACTGCGGCCCCCTGACCACGCAAGGCCACCACCTGCACCCTGACCTCCACCCCAGAGCCATTCCTTCCCACTGTGCCCATCGAATCCCCGCGGCAACCGTGCCCACACCCCGAAGCCCCAGGGGAAGCAGTCTGGCCCCCACCTGACCCAAGGTCTCCCCTCGCTTGGACAATCAGCCCTCCTCCCTCACAGCCCGCACTACTCCAGCCAAATAAATGCTCCACAGCCTGGCCTGGCGTGTGCCTGGATGGGGCAGGAGGGGTGTGGGCAGCCCAGCCCGTGAGCCCCGGGGAGCCTCCTTTCTTGGGATAATAACAGGACCTGCGCTGTCCGCTGCAGGGGTCAAGGAGAGTGCCCTCCTCATTCGTGTGTTCCCCCACGCCACCCACGTGCACAAAAGTTTTCTTTTCACTCAGCTTCGCTTTTTCAGCCTCATGGATTCTAGGGCAGCACTTTACCACTAAGCCATAACCCCAGCCCTCCCTGAATGATGGTTTAAAACAGTGTCTCCTAAGTTGCCCTGGCTGGCCTAGAACTTGGGCTCTTTCTGCCTCAGCCTCTTGAGAGCTGCAATCACAGGCATACACGTAGGATTCCGTACCCAGTTTGCATCTCTCCTTCTCTGCTGGCCCCCTCTTTCTTTCTTTCCATCCGCTCTCTCTTTTTTTTTTTCCTTCTTGAGACAGGGTCTCACTGTGCAGTTCAGGCTGGCCCTGTACTCACTTATGTAGCCCAGGCTGGCCTTGAACTCAGCAATCCTCCTGCCTCAGCTTCCCGAGGGCTGGGATCACAGGTGTGCACCACCACGCCCCACACCTCTCCCATTTCACTCTTCAGCATACTCCAAATTCCTTGTGTGCTAGGGTTGGGTGTTTGTTGTGGAGCCAGAATAAACGAAAACCCAGAGCTTAGCCCGAGCCGCCCACTCTCATGGAGGAGACAGTGGATTCCAGAGCCTTTGGTTGAAATCCCAGGATCTGGGAGGAAGGACGCAGTCTCTGGAGGAGGCCAGGGGCCCACGCTTCCCTCAGTGTACTCTCTGCAAGCATTGCCGGCCCGTTTGTCCCTCCGCTGTTTCACTGGCCCCATCTCATCCCAGGCAGGGCTCGGGGTAGAGGGTGAGGGTCCGTGAGCTGTGTCAGGTGGGGTAAGCAGGGAATGGGCTGAGTGCTGGGGTGGGGGGTGGCAGGGTCCAGGCTCAGTCTGAGCTTCCTAGGAACCAGCAGAAAAGGGAATCACATCAGTTATGTTGATTATGATGTCTATGAGATTTTTTAAAATTCCCCCAGAGGAATTTGTGTGTGTGGAGGAGTATGAGGACAGCACTACATACTGTTACTGATTACTGATGCCACTGCCAGTAACCTCACTAGGGCGGGCTGTGGGGGTGGGCCCCTTTAATTCCAGCACTCGGGAGGCTGAGGCAGGAGGACTGCTATAAATTCGAGACCAGTCTGTACTATATAGTGAGACTCCGTCTCAAAAAAATGAACAAAATAATCCTCACCACAACCTCATTAAGGAAACCCAATTATTAAACCGGGTGTAGTGGTGAACACGTGTTATCCCAGCACTCAGGAGGCTGAGGCAGGATTGCCATGAGTTTGAAGCCAGCCTGGGCTACATAGGCCAGTCGGTAGTAAGATCCTGCCTCAAAAAATAAATAAAATAAAAAATAAAAACACACAACTAATTTCCTAGTTGGCAAATAAGGGAGCGACCCAGCTTGATCTGCTCAGGATCGTGTAGCTAAGAAGTTTGTGTCTAAGCCTGTTCCACTATAGATGATGGCATCTGGGCCCTATGTCCTCCATGGCACCCAGAAAACAGACTGGGAAGGGAGCGTGTGGCTGTTACAAACAGTGACCTCTGTGTGTGTGTGGGGGGAACACCTGAGGGCTGGCATCATTTAGAAAGGAAGAGGTGGGAACGCTCAGGAGTCCGCTAGCAGTCCCAGCACTGTGGGAGGCTGAGGCAGGAGGATGGAAAGTTCTAGCCTACCCTGGGCAAATTAGTGAGACATTGTCTCAAAATTTAAAAAAAAAAAAATAGAAGCATGGGGTTGTAGCTCAGTGCTGTGGATTCACCCCCCAGGATGATAAAAAAAAAAAAAGGAAACAAATAACAAAATATTTGCAGTGCTCATTTTATTCATTTCTAATTGGGCAGTTTTGCATTTTGCTAGCAAGTAAAATTAGCAAGTCTAATAGGCTTGCTTTGACAGAGGGTGAATCCTTTCCACATGTAAAGAGACATTTAACTCTTTATGACTTGGAAAAACAAAAACAAAAAGTTTCCCTGAACAGTTTTCACTGTGCTTTCATAATTTTTCTTAAGCACCTTGATTCTTCCAAGTTTTCTCCATAATTTACTATTTTAAAGTGTCCTCCTGCATGCTTAAGGACACCCACCTATCGAGGGACCCCTCGCTGCTCCCCCAAGGCGAGTAGCTGCCATTCTGGGGGCTGAAGAAGGGGTGGAGGGTACGCCGAGCCCGTGGATCACTGCCCCCTCACAGGCTGTAAGCGGGGTGAGGACCCAGGACGAGGGGCCGGCGGCCGAGGGCTGCTGTGGGAGCCGTGAGGCCCACGGGATGCACACAAACCCAAGGGCACCCAAGACAGAGCCTGAGTGCCCAGGGGTGCTGCTGTCCCAGCCCCCAAAAACAGAGCAGTGGGTCGCCGTGTGCAGCAGGCTTGGCCATTCACAGCAGGGCTCAGAGCAGGAGTCCCCACTGGGGCTGGAGGACGAGCAGGACTTTCCCAGGGGAGGATGAGGCAGGACAGTGCTGGAGGGCGATGCAGACAGTACAGTGTGAAGGCCACAGCGCCCGTGGTGAACCCACTCCTGCACCCATAGGCCTGGTTCTCTCCTTCCTGCCCTGTAAATATCTCTGTCAGGGCTGGCTTCATGGAACCAACACAAAGTCACAGAATGTTATGGTTTATAGCTAAAGGCCCCCCAGAGTCTCATGTGCTCCTATGTGGGGCTTTGGGAGATGCTTGGATCATGAGTATATGGTAGTGCCTCTCCCTAAAAATAAGACCTAGCTGGAAAACAATCAGTCTTGATTTCAAGGCTGATTATTTTTCATCTAGGTCTTATTTTTGGAAAATGTGGTTCTAGACTAGTTGGCGGATGAGTTGTAGCTGGGTGTGATGCTGGGCGGTGAGGCCTGAGGGGAGGTGGTGATCACCAGAAGGGTCCTTTCCCTCTTTCCTTGATCCCTCTCTGCTTTGGGTCCAACCGAGGATGGACTGGGAGCTGAAATAAACCTTCCTTCCTTCCGCTTGTGGGTGTTGGGTGTTTTGTGCCAGCAACGAGAACGTAACCAAGACACCGATACGGAGTGAAGAAGAGAGGCCCACCAACTAGCACAGCCTCACGGCATTCCCAGGGCCTGCGCAGGGCCCAGGATTTAAGGTGAAGCCAAACAAAGCCCAGCAATCAACTACTGCTTCAGTGAAATACTTTTTTCAGCACAATATTAAAAAAATTAGTCATAAAAATCTACAGTGGGGCCAGGGATTTAGCTCAGCGGTGCAGCACCTGCCTGGAAAGCATGAGGTCGTGAGTTCAATTCCTGGTACAAACAAACTAACAAACACTACAATGGATAAAATATTAAAAACTTAAAAAAAAAAAAGAACTCTAGGGCCGGGGATATTGCTCAACAGCAAAGTGCTTGCCTGGCATGTACAGGTCATGAGTTCAAAATCTGGTACCAAAAAACCAAAAAACAAAACAAAAACAAATAGGAAAAAAAACCCCAAAACCTTTTAAACATGATCTAACTTGGTACTCACATGACTCCTGTACTGTAATTATGGCCCCAGTTCTAATAAAACTTTATTTATACAAACAGCTGGTGAGTGTCTGCAATTTGATGATTTTTGAACAAATATTACATTAAGATCACATATATAATACGTATGTTGGGGATAGAACCCAGCACCTATGGGTACTAGGCAGTTAGGCTGCCACTGAGCTACACCATTCAGATATAATAGATGTTTAAAAAAAAAAAGGTGAGGCTGGGGATGTAGCTCAGTGGCACAGAACCAGCCTGGCAAGTGCAAGACCCTGAGTTCAATTCCCGATACCAAAAAAACCATGCAAATAGCCTCAAGTGGATTAGTAATAATAAAATAAGTAAAATGGGAAATGAAGAGTTTTGAATATTTTCTTTTAATCTATTTAATTGTAGAGGTAAACTGTATTTAATTGTATATTTAATTACAGGGCCCCCCCGTATTGGGGGTCGACCCCAGGGCTTCACATTGATATATATATATATGCCAGGCCTTTTTATTTTTTGAAACAATTTTCATTAAGTTACTCCGGCTGGACTTGAAGTTGCTATTACCCTTCCTCAACCTCTCGAGTAGCTGGGATTACAGGTGTTCAACGCTGTGCAAAAAAACCTTCAATTTTAAATAATGACGGTGCGTAACCATACAGCGGCCAGGAAGAGCGCGTGGCTAAAGGCTATGACCAGAAAACGGACTCAGAGGCCCGTGGGCTGAGCTGCCTCACTTTAATTTGGGTTCATCAAGGTTCCGTTCTGTTCTGCCTTAATTCTATCTGTCTCTATCTATCTATCTATCATCTGTCTATCTATCTATCCATCTATCATCTACTGTCTCTCTCGAAGGGGTGTCTGTGTGTAGTTCAGGCTGGTCTGGAACTCACTAAGTGGCCCAGGCGGCCGGGAACTCAGCCAATCCTCCCGCCTCCCGTAGGCCAGCCTCGCTAGGTCCCGCCCCTTCTCCCCGCTGTCGTCCTGACAACCGCGTCCCCCGGCCTCCCTTCCTGCAAGTCCAGAGGTGTCCCTCAGTGCTCCTATTGGTCGAAAGTTCACAGAGGGAGGTTGTAGTTCATATTCGTTGGTCAGTTGAGCTGGGCGGGGCAAGCCACTGCGTTCCCATTGGCTGTTTTTTCAAAGGGGGCGGGTCCCTGGGCGGCGGTTGAGCGGGGTGGGGGGCGCCGGACAGCAACGCAGCCTTGTGTGGGAGCGAGACGCCGGTCATCCCGGGTATTTGGAGGATAAGTGTGAGGACGGCTGCGTGGAGGAGAAAGGGCACGAGGTGAGGGGTGGCAAGCGGCGACGGGATGCACAAGTGTGAGGTTCCTGGGGTGTCTGTCCCGCAGGGCGATGACCACCCCGGCGGGCTCGGGCGCGGGCTTCGGCTCGGTGTCCTGGTGGGGCCTGTCCCCGGCGCTGGACCTGCAGGCGGAGAGTGAGTTTCCCAGTGTCTCTGTGCCTAACCCCACCCCCGCCGGCCGGGCCGCAGCGCTGCAGGGGACGACAGGGAGCGCTGTGGCGACGCAGCCCAGCCCTCCTGCTGTCACCAGGCCCCGCCGTGCACGCGGACGCCGACGAACTCGACGTGCTGCTGCTGGGCTCCGTGGACGGGCGCCACCTGCTGCGCACCCTAGCCCAGGCGGCGCGCTGGCCGCGCAGGAGACTCAATGTGAGCGGGGCGGGGACAGAGGAGGACCCTGGCCGCTGAACCTTTGCGGGAAGCGGGTCGGGATTCTACACCTGTGGGCCTGGGAGAAAGGGGCTGGACGCCAGGGTCGGAAGAAGCCCTGGGGAAGGAAGGACCCGGGGTCCTGCTAAGCCTCGGGCCCCAGTAGCATCGGGGCGGAGGGTTCCTCTGCGTGGAGGAGGGGCCCGCGCACGGGACCTGGCAGGTGAGGGTCAGGGGTGCAGGTTTCGGGACGCTCCTCACCCCATCCTTCCAGTTCTATATGCTAGAGCATAACCTGGAGGCTGTGGCCCGGCATATGCTCCTCTTCAGCCTCGCCCTGGAGGACCCCGAGAAGATGGGGCTGCAAGGTCAGTGGGGACAGTCCAGGCATCCCAACCCTGCCTCAGCCTCTCTGTGGGGTTCTCTGTCTTTCAGTGGTGACATTAAACGTTTTGATCTCTGGGTGTCGTGGTGCACACCTGTAATCCCAGCAGTCGGGAGGCTGAGGCAGAAGGATCACCCAGAGTGCGAGGCCAGCCTGGGCCCTGTATTGGGTTCAAGGCCAGCCTGAAGTACATAGGGAGACCCTGCCTCCAAGTCAAAAACAAAGAAACAAAACAAAAAAAGTTCATTATTTCCCCTTTTCTTGTTCTGCTTCTTTTTTCCCTCCTTCCTCCCCGCTCGCTCCAATACTGGGGATTGAACCCAGGGCCTTCGCACTGAGCTACATCCCCGCCCCCTACTTATTTACTAATTTATTAACTAATTAATTTATTTTTGAGATAGGGTCTCACTGTGTAGTTCAGGCTGGTCTTGAACTCACTATGTAGCTCAGGCCAGCCTCAAACTCGTAGCACTCCTCCTGCCTCAGCCTCCCAAGTGCTGGGACTACAGGTGCGCACCTCCATGCATGGCTGAATGTTTTATTCTGAGACAGGGTCTCACTCAGCCTCTCAGTTTCCCAAGCTAGGCTCAAAATTCCCATCTTCCTACCTCAGCCTCCCAGAGTGCTGGGTTCACAGGCTCACACCATTGGGCCTGGCTCCCCAGTCTCATAGAGAGCCTCAGCTTTTCCCACCTGCAAAACGAGGGCTCGTGTCATCCCTCCTAGAACCACAGATAATTAATTCGAGGAGAAAACCCACAGGACACCTCGGAACAGGGAGGACACCAAGTGAATGCCACAAGGTCACTGTGGAGAGGCCGGCAGGGCTCAGGGGGCTCCCAGAGCTGTCACGCCCCCGCACTGTGTGCAGCAGAGCCGGGGGTTCCCCAGGAGCAGCAGGCAGCTTCAGCTTGTGCCTGGAGCAAAGCCTCAAACTCAGGCCGGCAGCCGCCACCTTCCAGCTCTGCTTGCTGTGCGGCCCGGGGCAGGAACCTACCCCTTTCTGGGCCTCATTTCCACATTTATAAAAGTTCCCATAGTAGATTGTGGTGGTACAGGTCTGATCCCAGCTCTCTGGAAGGCAGAGGTGGAGGCAGAGGCAGGAGGACCACGAGGTTGAGCCCAGCTTGGGCAACTTAGTAAGACCCTGTCTCAGAATAATGCTTTTTAAAAGGGGCTGGGAACGCAGCTCAGTGTGAAGGCCCTGGGCTCAATCCTCTGTAAGGTAAGGAAACGAAAAGTTCCCCCATCCGTAGAATTCCCCTGAGGGTTCATAGCACGTGTATGATGTCAGCACCATATATTTGAGCAGTTTTGCATTTTATCAGGAGAACCGGTGGCCATTGCCCAGGGCATTCACAATGCACTGCATAATGCATCTTCCTTACGGTTTTTAGACTAAGTTCATCTATTTAACCAAACCCAGGTAGTTCTCTTTTGAACTCAGCTGAAATCTTCATACATGTATCATCTCTCTGTATCTCACAGTACACATGCATGCTATTACATATGTACACATGTATGTATACGTATGTATGTATACATGTAATATGCAAGGAAAGGTATCCCATTCTCCCATAAGATTCTTAAAAAGCTAGAGGTCTATGGCGGCGCATGCCTGTAATCCCAGCATTCTGAAACGCCGAGGCGGGAGGATGGCAAGTTTGAACTCAGCCAGGGAAATTTAGCAAAACCCTGACTTGAAGTATATAAGTAAAAATAAATAAGGGCTGCAGGCGTACCTCAGTGCAAAGGCCGTGGTGCAGTCCCCAGTACCACACAGACAAAATGACAACCAAAAGCAAAGTCAAGCGGTTTAACACTGTAACGTTTACAAAGGTACATCTCTCTGTCTCTACAGTCGAGGTCCTATTTGCCATCTTAAAGACGGGGAGGTTTTGAACATGCGACTCGGGGTGGGGGTTCCTCGAGGGAGGGGCGCGAGGGCACCTGGGTTAGGAGGGAGTTGCCCTTGGGGCTCCTCTTGCGCACTCTGCCTGATTCCCGGGCTCCCCCTTGCGGTCCCTCCCCTCCCCTCTCCCAGAGCGCAGCGAGACCTTCCTGGAGGTGTGGGGGAACGCGCTGCTGCGGGCCCCGGTGGCCGCCTTCGTGCGCGCGCAGGCAGCCCGCCTGGCGCTGCTGGTCCCAGAGCCCGACCGCCTGGCGCAGGAGCTGCCCTGGCTCCGCCTCTGCGCGCTCAAGGTGTCCTGCGCGCGGGGTCCGCGTCCAGGGCAGCGGTGCAGGGAGGACGGGCGGACTGACGGTGACCGGGCTGCGGGCGTGGGGTGGTAATCCCGCCCCGACTGCACCACAGGCGTTGGGTAGGGGACTGGGCTCCCGGGGCCTCAGTGTCTCCCCCGAGCTGGGCCTGGAGGCCGGGAGAGCTGGCGGGGCGCGCTCGTGCATCCCGGACCTCGCTCTCCCACACGCGTGGCTGCAGTTCCGCGAGCGCGACGCGCTGGAGGCCGTGCTCCGCTTCTGGTCCGGCGGGGAGCGGGGCCCTGAGGCTTTCCCCGTGGGCCGCCTGTGGGACGCGCGCGTGCGGCACTACCTGGGCTCCCGCTACGACGCCCGGCGCGGGGTCAGCGACTGGGACCTGCGCATGAAGCTGCACGACCGCGGGGTGAGGCTCAGGCGGGGCGAAGGCCGTCCTGGAGCCTGGGTCTGAGGGGGCAGGTCACCTAGACCTGACTTCCCCCCTCCGGCCACACAGGCCCGAGTCATCCACACCCAGGAATTCCGCCGCTGGAGGGACACAGGTGTCGCCTTTGAACTCAGAGATTCCAGCGCCTACCAGGAGCCCAACCGCACCCTGGCGTCTGGCCGCCTCCTGATCCACGTGGGTGTCACTCCCCGCCTGTTCCGTAAGTCCTGGCCCACATCAGCCTCACTTGCCTCCTCTCTCCTGTTTTCCCAGCGCGGGGAGCGCGTGGCGGCGCGCGGGTACTGGGGGGACATCGCCACGGGGCCCTTCGTGGCCTTTGGCATCGAGACGGACGACCAGAGCCTCCTGCAGACCCGGAACGGGCAGCCGGTCAAGGTGCGTGGCCGGGTAGCAGGCGCTGGGGTAAGGACCAGGCCCCGCCCCGCCGGCTAAGCTCCGCCCACATGGTCTAAGCCCCGCCCGCAGCGCTGTCCGCCCTGGCGTCCAGCCCCGCCCGCTCGCTCCCTCGCAGACGGCGGGAGAGATCACGCAGCACAATCTGACTGAGGTGCTTCGAGAGCTGGCCGCCTGGGGGCGCCCGAGAGCCGCTCAGCGGGGCCCGGACGGGGAGCGGCCCGAGCCGGAGGGCAGCTCGGAGCAGAGGACCCCAGGTGAGCAGGGACTCCTCAGGTAAGCGTGGGCTCACATCAACGGGGACTGGACTGGACCCAGGTAAGCCCGTCTTCGGGCCCAGGGAGTTCGAATCCCAGCGTGGACGCGCGGGTTTGCAGTGCCTGGGCCGGGACCGCGCTTTGGGATTCTGCTGCTTCACCTCTTCCGGTCTCCCTGTCCTGAATCCTGACACCGTCCTCAGGATTCCGTGAAGGCCTCGGCTGGCCGAAAACGCTCACTCCCCACCCCCTCGGAGCCGGGGATCGAACCCAGGCTCTCCGCACTGAGCTACGTCTCCAGCCCCTTTTTGTTTGTTATTATGACCCGGGGTCTCGCTAATCACCAGGCTGCCCGGGCTGCAGTCACCTGGCCGATCAGAAATTGGTTATCACAGGGAGCTTTCGGCTCCCACCCGGGTTTTGGCCGTGTCCCCTGACCATCCCCTGCCCTGCCGCTCCCCGATGTCTGTCCCTCTGCACGGCGCCCGCTCTTGTAGCCGTGTGCCGCTGCCTGTTAAACTGGGTCTCTGCTTGCCCGGCGACTCTCCAGCCTCCTGCAGGAATCCATGGGAGGTGCAGGCAGGCTCGAAGGAGGTCCGGGCTCACCCTATCCACGCCCCGGGCCTCGATGCTCTGCTTGTCGGGGTTTCTGGTGGCTGCCCGGTAGAGAGGTGACGCTTTGCCGCCCTCCCCAGGAGACCCGGCCCGAGGACCCTTCACGCTCCACTTTCTGCCCCTCGGCTCCGCGCAAGCGCTGCACCACAAAGGCTGCTACGAGGGCCGCTTCCAGCTCCTCTACGTGGCCTGCGGGTGAGGGGCGTGGCTGGGCCGGCGGAGCCGGGTCGCGCGCCCCCTGCGGCCGCTCACCGCCCCCTCTCTGCAGCATGGTGCACCTGCTTGGCCCTGAGCTCGCGGCCTGCGTGACCCCCGGAGGGCACCTGGTGGTGGAGTCTGCCCGGTGAGCCCGCGTGGCGCGGGGTGGGGTGGGGTGGCTGGGGGTGTCTGCACAAGCACACGCGGGTCTCACCGCCGCTCCGCCCAGGTTCCTGGTGGACCTGCGCCCCGAGCAGCTGCAGGACTTCGCCAATCGGGTTGGGGAGCTGGCGGGAGCGGCTGGCTTCACCCCGCGCACCACGACTGGGCCTGTGGAGACCTTCTCTCGCTTCACCAAGCCGAAGGCCGTGGGATGCGGACACCCGTCTCAGAGCCCCTCCCTTGACGCCCCCAGTCTCAGGTACGCACCCCCCACCTCCAGTGCTGGGGACTCCTCCCCAAGGTCTGACCACACTCACAGCAAGCCCACCTCGCATGCCAGAGTGGGAGCCGACCCGGAGCCCCAGTGCCCCTCTCTGACTTCTAACGGGGACTTCGGAGATCTGGAACCACCGGCGGGATTCTGACCACTTGGGGCGTCTCACGGTTCCCACTCCGCATTGCGCTCAGCCCTAGAGCACTGCAGAGCTGGCCTTTCCATGCCCTCCCCGGGCTCTGTGTGCAGTTCCCAGAGTTCTACAGTGTCTCTCACCCTCAGCGCCCCCCAAGACGCATCCCAGACTGGAGGTCCGCCTGCCCGGTCTGAGGCCCGAGCCTCCAGCCCCTCCCAGCCTCCTGCCCTCTGTTCCCAGCTGGGACTGGGGCAGCACCCGAGCAGCTCAATAAAGTCTTGTGTCCTCTTCTGCGTGTCCCCGTGTCCTCTATCCTCGCTGGGCTCCACCCCTGGGGGTGGGAAGGGTCTAAAAGGCTGGAAACAGACTTCTAGGTTTGCAAGTGGGCTGTGGGTGGCTGTCCCCACGCGGTGGCCCCAGTGCAGGGACCCAAACCTGAGCCTTAGTTTCAATAATGTGAAATAGCCCAGTGAGATGGCGATGGCCAGAGGCTTAGGCAATAAGGTTGTCTAGAATTCGAGGCCAGCCTGGGCTACTTCTCAAGACTCTGTAAAAAAAACACAACAACTAAATAAAATATAAAAAATAATATGCATCCAGCAGCTCACATATTGGGTGCTGAAGCTAATCCAACGCGGTGAGAAAGATAAAGTTCTAACCTTCGTGCAGAATTAAAACCAGTAAAGGAGTAGGAGGCCTAAACTCCTGGAACCCAGGGAGGAGGCTGGGTCTGGACCCCTGGTTGAGGGAAGAGGCCGGGCCGACCCCGGCTCTGAGAGGAAAGGGTCCCGGTGCCCGGCCTGTTTCTGATCTGAAGGCTGAGGGCAGTAGCACCCCAGGCCAGAGGGAGGAAGGGTCCAGTCCGAACGCCAAGGTGACCTGGTGATCAGGGAGCCAGCCGCCCCGCCCCTCTTGCGCGTTATCTCTGTCCTGGTCCGGGAGGAGGGGACCGCAGTATATTTAGTCCCTGTCCTTGCCCTTTATCTCAGTGTCCTAGTGAAGCCAGAGCAGCACAGTGAAAACCGAAGGGCTTGAGACTTCCAAGGTCACCCTCGTGCCCCTCACAGACCCCCAGGAGCCTCTGTCTGCTGTCTCCTGCATCCCAGCCCTAGTGTCCTATGGCGGATGGGTGAGTGCATCTTGATGACCCTGATGTCTGAGGCCCAGAGGGAGTCCAGGCTTCCCCAGAGGGTTGGAGCTGTGAGGCTGGCCGCCTGGCCCGAAGAAGGAAGTAGTGTAGGTATCCTGGGTGGAAATGAGGTAAGAATTTGGAAATCAAACCGGGCTTGGGAGGCTGAGACAGGAGGCTTTCGAGTTCAAGCCCAGCCTGAGCAACTTGATTTATGGAGACCCTGCCTCAAAATAAATTATAAAGAAGGTGGGATTAAACTCCTGGGATCTTAGCAGCGGCAGCTGGTGACCCCACCCTCTAGTTCCCTAGGGGCCAGCCAGGACACAGGCCTACTATTAATGCTCTCTCCCCGGCTTCCCTCCCTGCAGGAGCAGCAATGCGGTGAGACTGCGCAGAGGCGCGGGCTGGGACCCTTGGGCCGGGGTGGCGCGGCAGGGCAGGGTGGAGGGGAGGCTGCAGCCCTAGGGAGGCGAGTGAAGAGGACGGGGTCTTGATGGTGACGCGGCCGCCCTTCACCCCAGGCGGGGGAGCCACGCCCCGCACCGGCCCCCGTGCGTCGTCGCTCCTCGGCCAACTACCGCGCTTACGCCACGGAGCCGCACGCCAAGGTTGGGACAAGGGCGGGGAGGGGCAGGGCTCATGATGGGCGGGGCTTCAGGAAGGATCAGGTTCTGGTTGGTGAGAGCTGCCTGTGGGCGGAGCTCTGTTGTTCCCACGGTTGCTTAGGGGATGGTGGGCGGTGCCTAGCTGGAGTCAGGGTCCGAGATTGGTGGAAGGGGATGAGGGGCGTGGCTTTCCCTGCACTCACTGGTCAAGTTGAAAGCTGTCCCAGACTCACTTTCGGATTCTCCTCCTGGATTTTTTCTTCATGCATCCTGGCAGAAAAAGTCTAAGATCTCCGCCTCCAGAAAGCTACAGCTGAAGGTGAAGACAAGCTGGGGGCGGGGCTTTCGGGAGGTGGGCGTGGTCTTGAGGGGGCTTTGCTCGGGGCGCCCCCCTGAGGGCAGGGCAGAGCTTTGGAGTGATGGGGTCCGGGTCTCCAAGACAAGGCTTTCTCTCTAATCCCGGGGGCTCGGCGCCTCCCACCGTCCTGCAGACCCTTATGCTGCAGATCGCGAAGCAGGAGCTGGAGCGCGAGGCGGAGGAGCGGCGCGGAGAGAAGGGCCGCGTGCTGAGCACACGGTGCCAGCCCCTGGAGCTGGCCGGCCTGGGCTCCGCGGAGCTGCAGGTACCGACGTAGGCGGCCCCGCCCATCGGCATCCTTGCCTCGCTCGAGCTCACGAGCACCTAGGGTCCAATACGGCAGCCCTTAGCCTGGGCAGTGCACAGACCCCAGGTAGGCACCACAGCCAGACCCAGGCTCAGGTCCTCCAGGCCCAGAGCTGCCGGATTTCAGGACTCCTGGCTGCCGCCCACCCTTCCGCGCTGTTCTCTGGGGTCCACTAGTTCAGCTCCAGATCTTAACGCCTCAGCCCTCTCGGGTCCCTGCACGGCCTTCTCCTTCAGACTCTGGGGTCCAGACTCCAGCCCTTCCCCCACAGCACACACCGGGCTTCTCCACCAGGATTTATGCCGACAACTGCATAGCCGGGTGGACAAGGTGGACGAAGAGAGATACGACATAGAGGCTAAAGTTACCAAGAACATCACGGAGGTGGGAGCCCAGGGCGCTGGCTGGGCGTCCTCACACGCTGTGAGGGGCTGGCCTGGGTTTGCAGCACGGAAGCCCCAGGGCACTGTCTGAGCGGGCGGGCGGGGCAGAAGGATGAGTCTGAGATGCGGTTTCCCACAAAGAGAAGGGCAGGCCAGGCCAGGCCAGGGCAGGAAGCTCCAGGTGCACGCTTGAGCGGCGGGGGTGCTGGAGCAGTGTTGGGAGAAGTGTCCCGGGAGATGGGAGTGTGGTTCACAGGTTGCTGGAGAGCTCGGCTCAGAGATTCTGAGTGACAGGCTGGGCTGTCAGGAGCTTCAGGCTTGGAAGCCTCTCCACAGCCTGAGCCGCGGGAAGAGGGCCCCAGGCTCAGGTGTGGAGAGCAGGGAGCTGGAAGAGGGCGGAAGAGGAGGGGTGGTGTCCACTGCCCATGCGGCTGCCCCCAGATCGCAGATCTGAACCAGAAGATCTTTGACCTCCGTGGCAAGTTTAAGCGGCCCACACTTCGGAGGGTGCGGATCTCTGCAGATGCCATGATGCAGGCCCTGCTGGGAACCCGGGCCAAGGAGACCTTGGACCTGCGGGCCCACCTCAAGCAGGTGAAGAAGGAAGACACTGAGAAGGTGAGTGTGGGGCAGGACCAGGACAGGGGGTGCTCAGGGGAGGGCTGTTGGGGACATGAGGCCTAGCTTGAGGCAGCTCATGCTTAGAGAGGAGAGGAGAGCCTGGAGGGAGTCCTCAGTGAGAATTATAGGAAATAGGACATGCTAATGGAAGACAGGAAGTGGGAAGGGAAGCCAGGGCTGGACATACAGCTCTAGGGTACAGTGTTTGTCTAGCATGGGTCAGGCCCTGAGTTTAATTCCCAGCACCTTAACTGAAAAAAAATTGGGGAAGCCAGGTGTAATGGCACACACCAGTAATCCTAGCACTCAGTAGGCTGAAGCAGGAGGATCACCATGAGTTTGAGGCCAGCCTGAACTGCATAGTGAAACCCTATCTCCAAAAACTAAAAGCAAAAGAAAAAATCAAAACAATAACAACAACAACAAAAAACACTGGGAAAGACAGTGCCTTAAAGAGTTAGGGAGGGAAGAAGAAGCAAAGAGCTTGGAGAAACCTGAGGGCTACAGGAAGGCCACGATGGAGAAAAGAAGTACATGAAGGAGGCAAGAAAGGAAACATAAGAAATATGTAAGGGACACAGGAAGTACATGAAGGAGACAGGAAGTACATGAGGGAGACAGGAAGTACATGAGGGAGCCAGTAACTTATGAGAGCCAAGAAGTATATTCGAGATACCAGGATGTATGGGGGAAACAGGAATTGTGTGAAGGAGACAGGAAGTATATGAGGGATGCAGGAAGTGGAAGAGGAAGAAGAAGAGTAAAAGGGAAAGGAAGAATATCAAAGAAGTCAGGAAATGTATGAGGGAGACAGGAAGTCCTTGACAGAGACATAGGAAATTCTTGAAGAAGACAAGAGATTGATGAAGGAATCAGGAAAGATTGCATGAGGAGAACTGTTGGGATGTTATGGGAATCCTAGGCCAGAGACCTGAATCTAGGGGTCCCAACAACATGATTCAGCTACCCACCCTCTCAAGGGTCCAGTTAGCAGAAAGAGAAACAGAAAAAGATAGAGATAGAGTCAGGAAAGGGGTTTCTTTCAGTGCAGTCATACTGGAAAGTCAGCCTCTGCAGGATTTTACAGGGAAAGGACAAAAGTGAGGCATGGAGGGGGTCCCATGTGTGTGGCAGGCTGTGGTATGGTTGCAGGTCATGTCCTGGGGATTGTACAGGACAAGGACTGGAGCCTAGTATCACTGGGCAGGTCTAAGGGAGTCCCCAAAAGAGGATAGAGACCCTCAGTAGGTTTGTGACTCCTATCTGGGAAAGCATCTTTTTGGGGGGTGGGATCAAACTCACAACCTCGAGCTTGCCAAGCAGGTACTTGTGCCACTGAGCTAAATCCTGGCCTGGTTTTCTGTTTTCATTTCCATTCTGTGGGAGGAATCTCAGGGCTCCAGGGACCATTCTGTTCACACAGAGTGACTGTCCTTGCTTGGGGAGGGTGGCCATACCACATGGGTGGTCCATGAAACCCTGCTTTTCCAGAAAGGAAGTGATTACAGGTTTGGAGACTTCTAGGGTAGCCTGGAACTGAACATGATAAAAGTTAGAATATATTTTTCCTGGAGCAAAGGGGATTGAACCCAGGGACTTTGCACTGAACTGCATCCCCAGCTCTGTTTTATTTTATTATCTTGTTTTGTTTGAGTCAGGGTCTCACTAAGTCTCTAAATTCCCCAGGCTGGGCTCGAACTTGCCATCCTCCTGCCTCAGCCTCCCAAGTGCTGGGATTGCAGGCGTGTGCTACCACACCTGGCTACCTGTGTTTCACCCAACCTCACTACTTCAGGAGACGTAAAGGGTGACTGCAAAGGTGCCCCATTACGGGGCCTTGCCTCAGGGAACATGCAGTAGATTCTTGGGCAGATGCCCAGAGCAGAGTCACCCAGCCAGCTAGAGGGTGAGCAGGGGCCCAGAGCCCAGAAGAGCGCTGACCTCTGACCTTCCTCCCCAGGAGAACCGGGAGGTGGGTGACTGGCGTAAGAACATAGACGCCCTGAGCGGCATGGAGGGCCGGAAGAAGAAGTTCGAGGGCTGAGCCCACCCTCTCCATCCAGGAAATCAAAGCCCTGACAAATAAAAACTGTTCACACTGGACGAGATTGTGTGTTCTCTCCCTGTGTTCTCTCAGGCCTCAGGTTGGGAGGAAGCAGGGCTCAGCCAGTCCCTGGCCATCTGCAGATAGTGCAGTGCATCCAAGGCTGAAAAAGAGGGGAAGCAGAGATGGGGAAACTGAGGCAGAAGCCAAAGAGCAAGGAAAGGAAAGAACCAGCCTATGGGAAGAAGGGGAAACAATGGAGAGAGAGAGAGAAGTGGCAGAACACAAAGGATGGAGACCCCTGAGAAGACACCCAGCCAGGGAAAGACCCCCCCAGAAGGGCCAGGGAGCCTGAGGGCGCAGGGTCACACGCCTGTATTCCTTCACACTTAGGAGGCTGAGGCAGGAGCATCACCTCAAGTTCAAGGTCAGCCTAAAAAACACAGCCAGAACTCTGAAAAATAAAAAGTAGGAGAGCTAAGACAGACCCAGGGGCAGGGAGGCAAAAAGAGGCAGAAACAGTGACAGAGAGGAGGCCCAGAGTGAGGTTCAAAGGAGGCAGGTGGCCAGGGTCACCAGAAATTGGGAAAGAAAGGAGGCCCCACAGCGGGAGGAGTGTGAGGCCCAGAGGCCAGGGCTCCCCTCTCTGGGGCTGCGATCCTTGAGTTCAAGGTCGTGGCTGGGCTGGGAGGCGGATGATACCAAACAAGAGCAGAGTCAGATGGGGTGGGGGTGGGGAGCCTAACGGTCACCCCCTCCCCTGCCCGCCACACCTGCTGCCCCACTTTAGCTCCTGTTGTCACCAAGGTGGAATCCGGTGGCAGACAAAGGGGTGGGGGTGGGAAGGGGGCCCGGAGAGGCGGACAGAACGGGGAGGTGGGAGGTAGGGAAGGACTTGGGGTGGGAAGGAGGAGGCCAGCCTTGGAGATGAGCAGCAGGGAGCTTGGAAGCTGGGTCAGAGAAGGAGAGAAGGTGGCCAGAGGGACACGGGAGAGGAGACAGAGAGAAAGGAAGGCAGGAAGCGTCCTTTGTGTCTCTTTTGTCACTAAGCATTGTCCCAGGACCCACTGTGTTTCCAGCCAGGGGCTCCGGCGTGGGAAGGGAGTGACCCTGGTGGTGGTTGAGCCTGTCCGGGCTCCAGGGTAGCACTGGCAGGGTGGGGTGGGTGGCCCCCAGGCTTCCGGCGCAGGCCGAAGAATCCCCTCCTCTCCCCTCTCTCCCCTCCCCTCTTCTCCCTTTCCTCTCCCTTCCTCTCCCTTACCCTCTTTTCCTCTCCCTTTCTGTCCCCTCCCCTCCCCTCCTCTCCCCTGCCCTCCCGGGGCGGGGCTGCATCCACTATAAAGTCGGGGAGGCTCAGTGCCCAGCACCAGGCAGCCTTCCTTCCAGCTCTGCAGACACAGCCTTAGGTAATGGCACCGGGCTCTGTAGGGTCTGTGGGTCATGGAATTTGGGGGTGCCTATCTTTAGGACTGCAGAGGTCTCAGAGTCTGGGCAATCACAGACATCAGGGTTTGGAGTCAAACAGTTTGAATAGTAGAATTTGGAGCCTCAGACTCAGCGTGTGAGAACTAGGGGCTCAGAGCACGGGGTTTTAGGGGTTGGGCCTCTGAGCTTGAGCTTGGGTATTGGGTTCATTGGGGTTTCCTAACGTGAGGGTTACAGTTTAGGGGTTCTAAGACCTGGGGCCTGAGGATGCCAGGGTCCCGGCTGACACGGGTTGGGGCTCACAATCTGGAGCCGTGGGGACATGGCCGATGTTCACAGTCTTTGCTTACTGGGCTTTGGGGTTTGGTTAACCTGGGCACCGCGGGCCCTGGGGTCACAGAGATTGTGGTCTAAGAATTGAGGGTTCAGGATGAGGTCTGTGGACCAAGCCTGCTTTCCAGGGTGCTCACCTGTCCACAGATGGGGGTGAAGGTGAAAAGGGGAAGCTGGGGAGGCAAAGCAGCCGTGGGGATGGCAGTGGACGCTGGACAGCAGCCGGGTGACCACTGTTCCAGAGGACCCCCCCTTCCGTCCCTTCTTAGGAAATGTCCTCTGCTCCACGTCTATGACATCGCCCCGAAATAGCACCGGGGTGGGGCAGCTATTGTCTGCCGGCCACGGCCCCATCCATGGCCCTAATCCCCAGGATCAGGTTCCCACAGACCTGTCACAGGACAAAGGAGGACAGCTGTGCCGAGGGGGCGGGGAGCCGCCTGTGCCCGGTTGGAGGCGCAGCTCCCCGTCAAGAGTGGCCAGGACTCTGACCCGGCCTCCTCCCCCAGACTCAGGGCCTGGGCCCCCTTCCTCAGACCCGGGGCCCGCGTCTAGCGCTCAGCCCCTTCT
>PVJX010031219.1:0-21389 GCA_004027295.1 Dolichotis patagonum
GTGTTTTATTTTACCCTTTTGATACAATTGTATCTATATTTGCATGGGTAAGATGGATGACCATATTGCTGTTTTTGTCAGATCGTGGAGCAGAACTGTTAACAGTCTCACTGTTTATATATCTACTTTACATGTTTTAACTTTGTAAATTGAACAACTATTTCCAAGAAGTTTGTATGTAATTTGTCAAGCAATAATTTCTTAGGGTATTTTTTGTTGTTCTTTTCCTTTTTTCCTTGGAATACTGTATTGTGGCTACCCTTTATTCTGTTTTGTTTTGTTTTGTTTTGTTTTGTTTTGTTTTGTTTTTTCTCTTTAAATAAAATTATTTTTAAAAAAAAGATTGTTAGGACCCCAGACTGCAGTGTGAAGAACACTCTGCCTTGATTCTTTCAAGAAGGAAATATTAAACGCTGAATGTGGACTGCATTTGTGAGTTCTATTCTGTTTCTGCAGTGACTACAAAATACAATTCCTGTGGATAAAATCTCAAAGAAATATATTTTGTCTGCTCTGAGGAAAGGGAAATATGGTGATTACCTATGATTTTAGTTGTTGGTATGAAGGACCATGGTATGAAAGGAAATGCAGCAGCAAATACATTATTTTCCACATCAAGTTTAGAGAATCAAGCCAAGTGTGTCTGTAAATTGGAAAATTTCACATATCATTACAAATATTTTGCATAAGTGACTATATTTTATTATGTGTACTTTTAAAAACATGCTTCATTTTTCTCTAACAACCTACTGAAAGAGACATTTTCATTGTGAGTTGACTCAGAGCTCTTGCCCATATCAATCATGTCATTCACCATAATTGTGTCAGCAAAGTTGGAATATTGAAATGGTAAACGTTTGTAAATCTGATTTTTTGCTAAGTCATGTTGTGAAGATGGGAGGGCAACTTTCATTGGAGTATACAAAGCTATCATTTTGGGATGGCTTTTATTTTACTTTGGATTTTAGTTACATAAAATCTCTGAGCTATTTTATTCCAAAATACTAGATCAAATATGCCCACTTAGGGAAAGGAAGGATAAAATTCAGCTATTTGATAAGTTATCTGAATTGGCCAGCTTGACTTCCACATTGAATATCCCCATTCCTTTGCAGGAGAATCCAGTGGTTGAAAATATAGAAGATAAGTAGATCATTGTGTTCATGGTGCTGCAGAATCTTTTCTGATTCTGATATGCTATTGTAGTGAATCACCATCTAGTTTCTCAGTTATTGTGAGCCTTGGAAAAGTTAGCTTGTTGGCATTCTTGACCTACATTCTGAATTGGTCATTAAAAGATTTACATTTTCAGGACACTTTCAGGGTAATATTGGAGCATCTCACTTTAAAATAACTCTAAGGAATATTTATATACTATTCAAGATCATTTTTACAATGTGACACTCTAAGAAAACACTTTTTAGTTCCTAATGACCTAACTAATATTGAAAGCTTTGGGTCTGATTTCATGTTTGGGCATTGATAGCTTAGCATGGAATGAAGGCATCTTTTGCAGGAGTGTCAAGACCATACCAGAAATCATTCAACTGAAAAATCCAAATCTATACTTTCACAGAAAACCAGTTCTACATCAACTGAAGGTCTAGGCAAATACTAAAACCAATTTTTGATACATTTTTTACTGATTTCTGTTGCCATGAAAAACCTACATGAAACATCAATTTACTGATAATCAAACCATCAGGTAAAAATCATCCAGTAAAGCCATCAAATCCATCAGTCAATCACTGGTCCCCATTCAACCCTTAGTGGCAGACACATTTGCCCATATAGCACACATCCCAGTTATGCTACAGAGTTCAGTTATCAGTCTAGAAATATTGTGGTGGAGTATTTCAGTTGACTGACTAATGATTTCACATCAGGGCCTCAGATAGCCTACTTAAATTAGCTTAGCCAGCTCTGTACAAAGCAGTACATGGAGATAGTACCTGGTTTGACTAATGCAGAGGTAATTGTTCTGCATTCCAGAAGAGATTTACAACTGGTCTTTTTCACTGTAGATGTTAAATAATGATCCACAATAGTATTAAAATTAAGAGTAGGTAGTCACAGAGAAAAAAAAATGCAAGAGATTTCTGTCTTTACCTAGCTAATAAAAAGGAAAGATGCTCAACACCCAAAGATTTTGGAGACATAATTACTCCATTTCATTGTTGTCAAACACTGAAATAAATCATCTCTAAAGTTTCTGTGAATTAATATGGGGGATAACTTGAGTGATCCCTCTTGAATGCAGAATAATTGTGGTAACTTTAATTATATTGACTTATTTCCTTACACTGATTTGTACAAATCTGACTATGGTATTTTCTTCTTTCTTCAATCAGCTCTAGGCACTATAAATAAGGCTAGCAGAGATACTAATATGTAATCTCTAAAGCCATCAGACAGTCTCCTGTTTCTTCTCATAGAGCTTTCTCTAAAATGTATAAGCACAGCAGTATGATAGAACAATTCAGCTCCAGGAATGTCAGCTGGCTATGAGCCTCAAGTTAAAGAGGCTCTGACTGCTCAGCTCACAAATGTTTACCTATCAGGAATTGGAGCAACAGCTTCCTAAAATAATTCAGTTGCTGCCTGAATTGAATTATGCAAATTGCACTTTCTGCATGTCTTTATCTCTGCATTTTGCAGAGGTGCTTTTCTCACTACCTGACTAGCCAGCCTTAGTTACTGCAATGTTCCCACCATCCTATTGTCAGTCATCCTTGAAAGATCCTTCTTCTTCACAAGATTATAAACTATGGGAGAGGTCTCTGAGAAAGAATTTGTCAGCAAATACTCACAGGGATGGCACTTAATCCCCCTTGGCTGCCCTTAGTTCTCACTATGTCTTTTTTTTATTTGAAAGAGAATAAAACAAAAGATGTCAATACAGAGCAGGACAGAACAGGCCAACATAGGCAACAACATAGGCAACACAGCAATTTACATTAAGACAACTGGACATCAACAGTACCTAACACCATATCTCTTACTCTGCTATAGTTGAGCAAAGTTTCAAATACAATAATACCAAACATAACACAATAGTATAAAGCCATGCATAGAGTGAAAGAATTACAGGGCTTTCTGAACCGAATAACAGAAAATGATCAATGGGAAATATAATATCTCATTTTTGATAAAAAAATTTGTTTAATCTATCACACATATTCAAATTCCAATAAGATACAATGTGATAGATAGAACCAAAGATAGTAGAACAAAGGAAGCATGGTAGGACTTATAAGAAGGATGATATTAAATCAGCAATAGCTGTCATAATGTTTTGCTTTCTTCAAAACAGCTGTTCATATCATCACGCATGATATAATCAAACAAAACAGGATAAAACCACTCCAACTGATGATTGAAAACTTTGAAAGACTACAAAGCTATAAGATGGGGACTCATGCTAACCATAGAGCCTTATATACTCTGATCAAATCTCATCCTAGGGAGACTATATGGTATTTACTCTTATGAGTTTGGTTTATTTCACTTAAGAGAATGGTCTCTAGTTGTGTCCATTTATTTATAAATATCTCGATGTGATCATTCCTTATAGCTGAGTAGTAATCCATTGTATAAAAATGCCACAACTTTTTTATCCATTCCTCAGTTAATGGGCACTTAGGTTGTTTCCAGGATCTGGCTATTTCAAATTGTGCTGCTATAAACATTGGTGCACACATATCACTGTGGTATGATGTTTTCAGTTCTTCTGGGAATATGCCTAGAAGCAGAATAGCTGGGTCAAATGGGACTTCCAAACCCAGCTTTTTGAGGAATCTCCAGACTGACCTCCACAGTGATTACAAAAGTCGACACTCCCACTAACAGTGTATAAGTGTTCCTTTTTCCCCACATCCTCTACAACACTTGTTGGTGGTAGTGTTTTCTATCTTGGCCATTCTTTCTGGAGTGAGATGGAATCACAGTGTGGTTTTAATTTGCATTTCTCTCATGACTAATGATGATGAACATTTTTTCATGTATTTATTTGCCATTCATATTTCTTCATCTGAGAACTGTGTATTAATTTCAGATGCCCATTTTTGGATTGGGTCTTTGAATTTCGAAGGTCTGATTTTTTTATAATTCTTTATAAGTTCTAGACAGAAGTAGTTTGTCTGAGGTGCTGTCCATGAAGATTTTTTCCCAATTTGTGGGTTTTCTTTTCACTCTGTTGGAAACCTCTTTTGACATACAGAAACTCTTTAATAAAATGTGTTCCCAGTTACTGATTCTTGGAAGTACTTCCCATGTACTTTGGTTCTTGTTCATGAATTCTCTTCCTACCCCTATAATTTTGAGGTTTTTACCTACTTTGTCTTCCAGCAGTTTTAGTGATTCTGTTTTAATATTTAGATCTTTGATCCATTTAGATTTTAATTTAGTGTATGGTGATAGACATGGTGTAGTTTTAGTCTTCTGTATATGGACAGCCAATTTTTCCAACACCATTTGTTAAAGAGACTGTCATTCTTACAATGAACATGTTTGGCCCCTTTATCAAAGATAAGGTGGTTGAGTGAGTTTGTGGTTGTTTTTGTATCTTCCAATCTATTCCATTGATCCTCGGGTCTGTTTCTATACCAGTACCATACTGACTTTATCACTGTGGCTTTGTAGTGTAATTTCAAGTCGGGGATTGTGATGCCTCATGCCTTACCTTTGCTGCTTAGAATTGCCTTTGCTATTCTAGGTCTCTTCTGGTTCCAGATGAATTTTAAGAGTCATTTCTCTAGATCTATGAGGTATGTTAGTGGTATATTGATTGGGATGGCATTGAAACTGTATAGTAATTTTGTGAAAATGGCCATTTTTACAATGTTTGTTCTTCCTATCCATGAACAGGGGACGTTTTTCAATTTTCTGAGGTCCTCTTCAATTTCCTTTTTCAGGGTATTGTAATTTTCACTGTGTAGCTCTTTTATTTCTTTCATGAGATTAATTCCTAAGTATTTCATTTTTTTAGATTCTAATATAAAGGGTGTAGTTTCTCTTATTTCTCTCTCAGTACTTTTGTTGTTAGGGTATAGAAATGCTATTGATTTTTGTGTATTGAATTTGTATCCGGCTACCTTGCTAAATTTGTTAATTATATCTAGGGGTCTTTCAATAGAGTTTTGGGGCCTTCTATAAAGTATCATGTCATCTGCAAATAATGATAATTTAACTTCCTCTTTTGCTATCTTTACTCCTTTGATTTCTTTTTCCTATTATATTGCTCCGGCTAGCATTTCCAGTACAATGTTGAATAGCAGTGGTGATAATGGACATCCTTGTCTTGTGCCTGATTTTAAGGTAAAGGCTTTCAGTTTTTGACCATTTAATATGATGCTGCCTGTTGGTTTGACATAGATGGCCTTGACCTTATTGAGATAATGACATTCTATTCCAATTCTCTGTAAGGTTCTTATCATGAATGAGTGTTGGACTTTAAAGCTTTTTCTGCATCTATAGAGATGATCATGTGATTCTTCCTTTTGGCTCTATTGATATGGTGGATTACATTTATTGTTTTACGTATGTTGAACCATCCCTGCATTCCTCGGATGAATCCTACTTTCTCATGGTGTATAATATTCTTGATGATTTGTTGCATCCTGTTTGACAATATTTTATTGAGAATTTCTGCATCTATGTTCATCATGGAGATTGGCCTATAGTTCTCTTTTTTAGTTGATTCTTTCTCTAGTTTTGGTACTAGAGTGATATTTGCTTCCAGGAATGATTTAGGAAGAATTGCTTCCCTTTCAATTTCATTGAAGAGATTCAGGAGTGTTGGAATTATGTCTTTTTCGTATATCCTGTAGAATTCTGCAGTGAATCCATCTGGGCCTGGATTCATCATTGTAGGCAAGGACTTAATTACATTTTCAATTTCAGTAATAGAAATTGGGTTATTCAGCAGTTTTACATTTCCTGATCCAGCTTTGGTAGTTCATATGTATCTAGGAATCTGTCTATGTCTTCAGTGTTATTAAACCTATGAGAGTAGAGGTTTTCAAAGTAGGTGTTGATGATCTTCTGTATTTCCACTAAGTCTGTAGTAATTTCAGCTTTTTCATTTCTTATTGCATGAATTTGAGTTTTTTCTTCCCTTTTTTAATAAGGTGGGCCAGGGGCTTATCGATTTTATTTATTCTTTAAAAAAACCAATTCTTTGAGTCATTGATCCTTTGTACTGCTTTCTTAGTCTCTATTGCATTTATTTCTGCTCTAATCTTTATAATTTCCTCCCTTCTTTTGGCTTTGGGCTTGGCTTGCTTTTCTTTTTCTAGATATTTGAGTTGTAGCATCAGGTTGTTTATTTGTATTCAATGTGTCATCCTGATGTGGCAAATCAATGGAAAAAATTTTCCTCCCAGCACTGCTTTCATGCGTCCCACAAAATCTGGTAAGTTATGTTTGTATTTTCATTGAATTGTAGATATTGTTTAATTTCTTCTTTAATATCTTTTGTGACCCACTGATTGCTCAAGAGTGTATTATTCAATTTCCATGTATTTGTAGGTTTTTTGCAATTTCTTTTATCATTAATTTCTCATTTCACAGCACTATGATCCGATTACATGCATGGGATAATTTCAATTCTTTTGCATTTACTTAAATATGTTCTGTGGGCTGTTACATGGTCTATTTTAGAGAATGCCCTAAATACACTGCTGAGAAGAAGTGTATTCTGATGTTGTTGGATGGGACACTCTGTATACATCTATCAAGTCCATTTGTTCACAGTGTGATTCAGTTCTGTTATGTCTTTGCTGATTTTCTGTCTAGTTAATCTGTCCCTTTGGGGCAATGGTGTGTTAAATTCTCCTGTTATAATTGTGTTATTGTTTATTTGATTTTTCATTTCTGTTTGTATTTGCTTTATATAGCTGGGTGCTCTGGAATTTGGTGCATATATATTTAAGAGTGTCATCTCTTCCTCTTGAAGTTTTCCCCTAACTAGTATTTAGTGACCTTCTTTATCTCTTTGGATCTTTCTTGGTTTGAAATTCACATTGTCTTCAAATAGGATTGCTACTCCTGCTTTTTTTTCATTTCCTGTTGCATGAAGTACTGTTTTCCATCCCTTGACTTTCAGACTTTGCATGTCCTTTTATGCTATGAGTATCTTTTAGACAGCATATGGTTGGATTTTATTTCTTGATCCATTCTGCCAGTCTGTTACTTTTGATTGGTGAGTTGAGACCATTTACATTAATGGTTGTAACTGTTATATATTGGTTTATTGTTGACATGTTATCTTTCTGCTGTTGTGTCTTTAGTTTTCCATTCTGTTTAATTGTCTGCCTTGCTTGGTGGTTTTATCCTGTGTGTATATAGAATGCCTTTTAGTATTCTTTGTAGGGTGGGTTTGGTGTCCATGAAGTTCCTCAGCTGTTCTTTGTCATGGAAGTATCTTATTTCTCCATCCATTTTGAAGGACTGTTTTGCATGGTATGTCAGTCCGGGTTGGAAGTGGTTTTCCTTTAGGATCTGAAATACTTCACTCCATGTTCTTCTTGATCTTATTGTTTGTGTTAAAAAGTCTGATGTGATTCTGATAGGTTTTCCTTTATAGGTGATCTCTCTTTTCTGTCAAACAGTTTTTAGTATTCTGTTCTTATGACAGAGTTCTGGGATGCTGATTATTATGTGTCTGGGTGTAGTTTTATTTCGGTTATGGCTGTTTGGAATTCTATATGCTTCAATTATCCAGATGTTTGTTTCTCTTCTCATGTTTGGGAAGTTTTCACTAGTACTTCTGTAAATATCCTCTTGATATCATTTGGGCTGTTCCCTTCTTTTTCATTTATCCCTATTTATCTTATGTTATGTTTCTTTGCATCATCTTGCAGGTGTTGAATTGTTATTTTGTGATTCTTTGTTATTTTTAAAAAATCTTGTCTTTCCTGCTCACTGGCTGCAATCTTATCTTCAAGGTCTGAAATTCTGTCTTCACTTTCATTAAGGTAGTTTTGACAGCTTTCAATAGAACTTTTGATTTCCTGTATATCTCTTTGAATCTGCTTTATGCATTCTGTTTGTTTCTTATATTGTTCATTCAGGGATTCTATCTGTTTGCTTTGTTCCTCTAATTTTTTAGCTGTGATTTCACTAGATACATTCACTATTTCTTTCACTATTTTTATCAATTCTTCTTTTACCTGGGCATATATTTCTCATTTGAATTTCTCCATAGCCTTTCCTATTTGCATATTTATTTCACTTCATATCATTTCAGACATTTCAGGTGTATGGCCTATTTTTCTTCTATGTACTTGGCTTCTAAGCTTTCTTGGGGAGGGCTAGAGCTTTGAGCCTGCCTTTTGGTCCTTCCTTTTGTCAGTTTTCTGACATAGGTTAAACACAAGACTACAATTTACAGACCTTGTCTCAAAAAAAATGGTTAGAAAGAAAGAAATAGATAGTAAAGAAACATACAGAAAAAAGAAAGCCATAAAGAAGTACTATAATAGAAGTGTGAGCAAGACAGTGAACAGACTGATAAGAAACATTGAAATCATGTCAGATGTACTAGTATCTGAAACTTCATGTTGCTTCTTCTTCATACAGATAAGGCTTTATGGGATGAATCATGAATTCTGTGCAAGTGACTTTAACTTTTTTTTATCTCTTGCCCAATCCCAATATCATAACTCACTTGGCTAAATAAAGTCTTGAAAGAGAGAGGCACAGGAAGAAAAAAAATTCAGTCTGGACATAAGACTTTATAAAACATGTAATTATTTTAGTAACAGATAACTTAATCCTGGAATTAAATAATAAAACATACACCCACAGAAATTTATACAACCTATAATTTTACTGAGTTGCCAGAAGAAATCTATGAAAACTAGCTAGAGGTTAGAGGATTTGGTAAAAATATACTTTAGTGTTTTTGAAAACTCAGTGTGAGAACCACTAGCCAGGTGAACACCACAAAAAAGAGTAACATTTATTACATCATCACAATATATTCATATTTTAATTTGTAATAGTATAAAAGAATAGTATAATAGAAATAGTATAAAATATCCCAAGCTAGTTTCATGTTGCTGTGATATTGTATTAATTATTTATTAAATTATTTTCCCAAATCTGATAATACAGTATGTCTATCTAGATATTCAGCTAGATTTTAATCTAATAAAAATATTTATGTGCTTAATAAGAACTCATAGATTCAAAATATGAGCATTCAATTATATTCTAAATTTTAAGACAATATATGTTGTATTATATTCCAGTGTTAATTATGTGATGTTGCTGATTATGAATATTTCAAAATTGATTTTCCCACTATTTTTATAATGCTTTAAGTATATAGAGTTTTGAAAACTAAAATTACTTATTAAAATTAAAATGGAGTTATTTAGGAATCATTCTATTAAGTGTGAGAAAATTGGTATTATCATTTATATATTTTGTGCTATATGTCTATGTAATGTACAAAATATTTTTTTTAATCTGGAAAATAATTTTTACTGAACTCAATAAATACATTAAAATTAATATGGCCATCTTTGTTGCTGAGTCATTATATTACATATCTGCCACTTAAAAGAAAGGTTGATCTGAGCTCATAGTTCATAGAGATGATTACTTCCAGGTGAAATTGATATGGCAGAAAAACACAGTGCTGAAAAAAATGCCCAAGTCAAAATGATCAGTACGAGGGGGAGTGAGAAAGAAGCTGAAATGGGAAAACAATCTCATACACAATTGACTATACACTTTGAGGTAGACTATATCTCCCAACAAGTGAGATATAATCCCCTCATAGCCAACCATATTTAGAGATTCTTCTACAAATATACCAAGCTTTCCTGCACCATCTACATGTTAATTTTAAGCATGGTAGTTCTCAAATTTTTACTAGGCACCTACATTTCCTTTTCTTTTTTTAAATTGCATTTTAAAGAGAATGAAACAAAAGAGAACAGAACAAAGCAGATGAGAACAGAACAATGTAAATGAAACAGTACTTCACAACAAGACAACCAGCTATTAAAAATAGTACCATAATGTGGCTTTCTTTGAAATAGTTAGGTATAGCTTCATACACAATAATATAAAAAAACCCATATAATATAACACAATTCAAGAGAATGAAAGTGTTACACACCATTCTAAACCAAATAACAGAAAATGCACAATGGCTAATACAATATGTCATTTTCCATAAAAAATTTGTTTATATAATTTTATGTATTAAATCCAATAAGACACAATATGATAGAACTAATGATAATAAAAGAATAAGAGCATGTATGATTTCAAAGCAAGATGATACTAAATCAGCAATGGCTGCCATAATGATTTGTTTTCTTCAAAATAGCTGATCATACCATCACACATAATAAAATCAAACAAAACAAAATAGAACCATTCCAACTGATGAATGAAAACATTATAAAACTTCAAAGCAATGTAATGGGAATCATGATTAGCATAAAATCTTATGTACTCTTACCATTTCTTACTCTAGGGAGAATATGATTTATTTATACATATGAGTTTCATTTATCTAGCTTATGAATATGGTCTCAACTTCCATCCATTTACTTGTAAATATCTCAATGCAATTATTCTTTAGAGCATAATAATACTTCAATGCATAAAAATACCACATCTTTTTATCCATTCCTCATTTGATGGGCAGTTAGGTTGTTTTCAAGGTCTAGCTATTACAAATTGTACTGCTATAAACATGGGTGCAATGTATATCACTGTGATATGATATTTTCAGTTATTCTGGAAATATGTCTAGAAGTGGAATAGCTGGGCCAAATGGGACTTCCAATTCCAGCTTTTTGAGGAAACTCAGATTGACCTCCACAGTGGTTGCACCAGTCTGAACTTCAACCAACAGCGCAGAAGTGTTGCTTTTTCCCTGCAGCCCCTACAGCACTTGTTGTTAGTTTTCTTAATCCTGGCCATTCTTTCTGGAGTGAGATGGAATCTCAGTCTGGTTTCAATTTTCATTTCTCTAATGACTAATGATGATGAACATTTTTTTGGTATATTTACTTGGTGCTCATATTTCTTCATCTGACAACTCTAAATTAATCTGATTCCCATTTTAGGATTGGGTCTTTGAATTTTGAGGGTCTGATTTTTTTAGTTCTTTATAAATTGGAAAGAAATCCTTTTTCTGAGGGAGAGTTAACTAATTTTTTTTCTCTATTTGTGGGTTTTCTTTTCACTATGTTTGAAATTGCTTTCAATATGAAGAAACTCTTTAATAAGACATGATCCTAGTTTTGATTCTGGGAAGTATTTCCTGTTCAGTCTGTTTCTTGTTCATGATTGTCTACCTACCCATATGTCTTCAAGATTTTTACCTACCTTCTTTTCCAAAGGATTTAGTGTTTCTGTTCTAGTATTTAGATTTTTGATACATTATGTTTTAGTTTATTTCATGGTTATAGGCATGGGACTAGTTTTAGTTTTTGGCATATGGATACCCAATTTATCAAAGAGGCTATCATATTTCCTGCAAATAAATTAGGACCCTTTATGAAACATAAGTTGGTTGGGTGTGTTTGTGGTTCTGGTTATATCTTCTTACCTATTCCATTGATCTTCAGATATGTTTTTATTGCAGTAACATGCTAATTTTAAAACTATCTTTGTAGTATAAGATCAACTCAGGGGAAGGGATCCAAGATCTTTCAGGGGAGTGAGGATTGCCAGATGTGAGTCCTGGTGCCTCAGGGAGAGTTGAACACTTATGATCCCAGTGTTTGTGTTTCTGCAGAGCTACCTGGATGATGGACTGACTCCAAGAGATTCCAGGGCCTTGGTCCACCACACCTAGGAGTTTTCTTTCAAATTTGTAGATGCTGATTGCACAGGGGGACTCTAGGTTGGGTTGGGCTGGCCTGGGGAGGCCTTAAGATCAGCACTGCAAGCTGCTGAGTTTATACACACACCGCTAGGACAGGGGATAGTGTCCCAAAAGTCCTGCAGGCCCCAGTTATCCATGACCAGCTTCAGCATCTCAATTAAGGGAGCCAAGAGTCTGCAAAGGAGTGGAGATTGCCAAAAAAGAGCCAAGTACCTGCAGGGAAGCTGAGACTGCTGCAGTAACAGAGAGTTCAGGAGGGGATATGCCACAAACCCAGAGGAAGATTTGGAACACCACTCAAACCAAAGAAATAAAAAAATGACAAAAAGAGAGACCGAAAGGCAGGCTCAAATCACCAGCACATCCCAAGAAAGCCTGGGAGCCATGTACATAGAAGAAAGGAGAAGCCATAAACCTGAAATGACTGAAATGATATCAACTGAAATAAAGAAGCAACTAGGGGAAGTTATGGGGAAATTCAAATCAAAAATAAATGCCCAGGTAAAAAATGAAATGATAAAAGTAGAGAAAGAAATAGTGACATATCTAGTGAAGACTCAGCTAAAAAATTAGAGGAACAAAGCAAACAGACAGAATCCCTGAATGAACACTATAAGAAACAAACAGAATACATAAAGCAAACTCAAAGAAATATGGAGGAAATCAAAAATTCTATTGAAAGCTGTAAAAACCACCTTAACGAGAGGGAAGATACAATTTCATACCACAAAGATATCACAGCTAGTGAACAGGAAAGAAAATATCATTGAAAAGTAACAAAGAATCAGGAAATAACAACTCAAAAGCTGCAAAATGCTGCAAAAAAACCCCATAAGATTAATAGGGTTAAATAAAAAAGAAGGGGACAGCTCAAATGATATCAAGATGATATTTACAGAATTAATAGTGGAAAACTGCTCAAACATGAGAATGGAAACTAACATTTGGATTAGTGAAGCATACAGAACTCCAAATAGCCATAGCCATAGCCATAACCAAAATAAAACTATACCAAGACACATAATAATCACCATCCCAGAAATCCACATTAAGAACAGAATACTAAAACCTGTTAGACAGAAAGGACTGATCACCTATAAAGGAAAACCTATCAGAATCACAGCACAATTCTCAACACAAACAAAGAAGTCAAGAAGGCATGGAGTGAAGTATTTAGATCCTAAGGAAAACCACTTCGAACACTGTCTGACATATCCGGCAAAACTGCCATTCAAAATGGATGGAGAAATAAGATATTTCCATGAAAAGAACAGCTGAAAAACTTCATGATCACCAAACAAACCCTACTAGGAATACGGAAAGATATTCTAGATACACATAGGATAAAAACACCAAGCAGGGCAGACAATTAAACAGAATGGAAAGCTAAAGATACAACAGCAGAAAGATAACATGTCAACAATAAATCAATATATAACAGTTATAACCATTAATGTAAATGGCCTCAACACACCAATTAAAAGAAATGAACTGGCAGAATGGATCAAGAAACAACATCCAACCATATGCTGTCTATACAAAACCAATCTTAAACAAAAGGAAACCCATGGACTGAAAGCCAAAGATGAATAACAATTCTTCATGCAACAGGAAACCAAAAAAGGGTGGAAGTAGCAATCCTGTTTGCAGACAATGTGAACTTCAAATGAAGAATAATTCAAAGAGATAAAGAAAGTCACTACATACTAGCTAGGGGAAAACTTCAACAGGCAGAGATAACAATCTTAAATATATGTGCACCAAATCCAGATCACCCAGCTATACAAAGCAAATATTAAAAGAAGTGAAAAATCAAATAAGCTATAACACAATTATAACAGGAGACCTTAACTCTCCATTGACACAAAGAGACAGATCAATTGGACAGAAAATCAGCAAAGACACAAGAGAACAGAATCACACCTGTGAAAAAATGGATTTGATAGATGTATATTGAGTTTTCTATCCAACAACATCAGACTATACATTCTTTTCAGCAGCACATGGGACATTCTCTAAAATAGACCCTATAATAGCCCACAGAACATATTTAAGTAAAAGCAAAAAATGGAAATTATCCCATGCATTTTAATGGATCATAGTCCCTTGAAATTAGAAATTAATGATAAAAGCAACTGCAAAAACCCCACAAACACATGCAAACTGATTAATACACTCTTGAGGAAATTACACACTCATGGAGGAAATTAAAGAAGAAATTAAACAATATTTACAAGCAAACAAATGTACAAACACAACTTACCAGAATTTGTGAGATGCAATGGAAGCAGTCCTAAGAGGAAAATTTATTGCACAGCTTGCCCACATCAGGAAGACAGAACACACACAAATAAACACCCTGATGCTACAACTCAAACATCTAGAAAAAGAAGAGCAAGCCAAGCCTAAAGCCAAAAGAGGGGGGGATTATAAAGATTAGAGCAGAAATTAATGCAATACAAACTAAGAAAACAGTACAAAGGATCAATGAATAAAAGGGTTGGTTCTTTGAATGAATAAATAAAATTGATAAGCCCTGTTCAAACTTAATTTAAAAAGGAAAGAAAAAACTCACATTAATGCAATAAGGAATGAAAAGGTTGAAATTACTACAGACTTGGTGGGAATACAGAAGTTCATCAACACCTAGTTTGAAAGTTCATAGTTTCAATAACACAGAAGAAATAGATGGATTCTTAGATACATAGGAACTACCAAAGCTGGATCAGGAAGATGTAAGACTGCTGAAAAACACTATTTCTACTAATGAAATTGAAAATGAAACTAAGTCCCTGCCAACAAAGAAGATCCCAGGCCCAGATGGATTCCCTGAAAAATTAGACAAGAAATAAAAAGAAAATAATTCTGACACTCCTCAAACTCTTCAATGAAATTGAAAGGGAAGCAATTCTTCCTAAGTCATTCCTGGAAGCAAATATTACTCTAGTACCAAAACCAGAGAAAGACCCACCTAAAAAAGATAACTATAGGCCAATATTTCTAATGAACATAGATGCAAAAATTCTCAAAAAAATATTAGCAAAGAGGATGCAGCAAATCATCAAGAAGACTATTCACTCCAAGTGGGATTTATCCCAGGAATGCAGGGATAGTTCAACATATGTAAATCAATAAATGTAATAAACCATATCAATTGAGCTAAAAGTAAGAACCACATGATCATCTCTATAGATGCAGAAAAAGCTTCTGATAAGGTCCAACACTCATTCATGATAAGAACTTTATAAATAATCAGAATAAATGGTCTTTACCTCAATATGATAAAGGCCATCTATGACAAACCTACAGCCAGCATCATATTAAATGACCAAAACCTGAAAGCCTTTACCTTAAAATCAGGCACAAGACAAGGATATCCCCTATCACTGCTCCTATTCAACATAGTACTGGAAATACTAGCCAGAGCAATTAAACAAGAGACAGAAAAAAAAGGAGTAAAGATAGGAAAAGAGGAAGTTAAATTATCATTATTTGCAGATGACATGGTACTTTACATATAAGATCCCCAAAACTGCATTGAAAAACTCCTAGATATAATAAATAAATTCAGCAAGGTAGCTGGACAAAGTCAATGCTCAAAATTAAATAGCATTCCTATACATTAACAATAAAAATACTGAGAGAGAAATAAGAGAAGCTACACCCTTCAAACTAGCATCAAGAAAATGAAATACTGAGATATCAATCTCACAAAAGAAGTAAAAGTGCTATACAGGGAAAAATATAATACAGGGTATTATAAATTATAATACATTATAATTTATAGTATAATAATTATAATAATACAGGGTATTTTAATAATACAGGGTATTATATATTATAATACAGGGTATTATTATAATACAGGGTATAATACAGGGTAAAATTATAATACATGGTATTATAATTTTCCCTGTATGAAATTCCCTGTATGACAATGGAAATCCAAGAGCCCATCAAAAAATGGGAAGACATTTTCTGTTCATGGAACATTGGAAAATGGCCATTCTTCCAGAATTACTATACACATTCAATGCATTCCCAATCAAAATACCACTAACATACCTGATAGGTCTAGAGAAATCACTCCTAATATTCATCTGGAACCAGAAGAGATCTAGAATACCAAAGGCAATTCTAAGCAACAAAGGCAAGGCAGGAAGCATCACAATGTCTAATTTGAAATTATACTACAAAGCTGCAATAATAAAATCAACATGGTACTGGAATAAAAACAGATCCGAAAATCAATGGAATAGATTACAACAACAAACTCACTTAACCAACTTATCTTTCATAAAGTGGCCAAATATGTTGCTGGTAGAACTACAGTCTCTTTAACAAGTGGTGCTGGAAATATTGGCTGTCCACATGCAGAAGACAAAAACTAGACCCCTGGCTATCACCGTGTACTTAATGAAAATCTGGCTGGATCAAAGATCTAAATAGTAAAGCAGAAACAATAAATCTGTGGGAAGACAATGTAGGTAAAAATTTCAAACATATAGAGGTAGGTAGAAAATTCATGAACAAGAATCAAACTACACAGGAAATACTTGATAGAATCAATAAAATGGACTATATCTTATTAAAGAGTTTCTGCATATTTAAAGAGATTTCCAGAAGAATGAAAAGAAAACACACAAATTGGAAAAAAAATCTTAATGGACTGTCAGTCAGACAACAGATTTCTCTCTAATACTTATAAAGAATTAAAAAATCAGACCCTCGGACTTCAAAGACCCAATACAAAAGTGGGCATCTGAAATGAATACACAGTTCTCAGACGAAAAATTCAAATGGCAAATAAATATATGCAAAAATGTTCATCATTATTATTCCTTAGAGAAATGCAAATTAAAACCATACTGAGATTCCATCATACCCCAGAAAGAATGGCCAAGATAGAAAAACCTACCAATAACAAGTGCTCAAGAGGCTGTGGGGAAAAAGGAACTCTTCTTCACTGTTGGTGGGAGTGTAGACTGGTGCAACCACTGTGAAGGTCAGTCTGAAGATTCTTCAAAAAGGTGAGTCTGGAAGTCTTGTTTGACCCAGCTATTCCACTGCTTGGCATATTCCCTGTAGAACTGAAAACATCATACTATAATTATACATGTGCACCCATGTTTATAGAAGTACAATTTGTAATAGCCAGATATTGGAAACAACTTAAATGCCCATCAACTGATGATTGGATAAAAAAGTTGTAGCATTTTTATACAATGGAGTACTAATCAGCTGTAAAGAATCATCACATTGAGATATTTATAAATAAGTGGACAGGACTTGAGGCCATACTCATAAGCAAAATAAACCAAACTCACATGTGTAAATACCATTTATTCTACTTAGTATGAGTGTTGCTAAGAGTATATTAGATTTTATGGTAATCACAATTTCCCATTTCATTGGTTTGAAGCCTTTCAATGTTTTCACTCATGAGTTGAAAGTTTTATTCTGTCTTATTTGACTTTATTATGTGTGATGGTATGAACAGCTGTTTTGTAAAAACAAAACATTATGGTAGCCATTGCTGATTTAATATCATCTTCCATGTAAGTCCTACCATGCTTCCACTCTGCTATTACCATCAGTTCTCTCATGTTGTGTCTTATTTGGATTTTAATATATGTGATATAAACAAATACATATGGTGTAAATGAATCTTTTTATTGAAAATGAGATATTATAGTAGCCATTGATCATCATTATTTGATGCAGAATGTTCTATAATTATTTCATTCTCTTGAATGGTTTTATGCTATTGTGTTATATTTGACATTATTGTATTTGAAACTCTGCTCAACTATAACAGAGGGAGAGATATTGTGATAGCTACTGTCAATGTCTATTTGTCTTATTGTAAAGTGTTGTGTTGCTTATGTTGTTCTCTTCTGATCTGCTTTGTTCTGCCCTCTTTTGTTTTATTCACTTTAAAATAAAAAATGAATAAATGGTACTGGAAAAATTTGCTCTCCATATGCTGAAAACTAAAACTAGACCCATACCTATCACCATGTACTGAACTAAAATCTAAATGGATCAAAGTTCAAAATATTAAAACAGAAACAATAATTCTGAGGGAAGCAAAGTCAGTAAAAATCTTGAACACATATGGATAGAGAATTCATGAACAAGAATCAAACTGCACAGAACATACTTCCCAGAATCTGTAACTGGGTTTATGTCTTTTTAAGGAGTTTCTGCATGTGGAAAGAAATCTCCAGCACAGTATAAAGAAAGCCCATAAACTGGGAAAAAGTCTTAGTGAACTTTCCCTCAGAAAAAATGACTTCTTTGTAGAGCATATAAAAAATCAAAAAATCTCTTCACCCAAAATTCAAAGATATAATCCAAAAATGGGCATCTGAGATCAATACACAGCACTCAGAAGAAGAAATACTAATGGCAAATAAATACATGAAAAAAAAGTTCATCACCATTAGTCATTAGAGAAATGCAAACTAAACCTACACTGAGAGTCCATCTCACTCCAGAAAGAATAGCCAAGTTAAAAAAAATAAAAAAGAAAAAAACGCCTACCAACAAAAAATGCTGGAGAGGCTGTGGGTGAAAAGGAAGTCTTCTGCACTGTTGACAGGACTGTAGACTGGCGCGACCACTGTGGAAGTTAGTCTGGAGATTCCTCAAAAAGCCAGGATTGAAAGTCCCATTTGATCCAGTTATTCCACTTCCAGACTTTCCCAGAAGAATTGAAAACATCATACCACAGTGATATATGTGCACCTATGTTTATAGCAGCACAATTTGTAATAGCCAGATCTTGAAAACAACCTAAGTGCCCATCAAGAAGAATGGATTAAAAATATGTGTTACTTTTATACAATGGAGTACCACTCAGATGTAAAGAATGATCACACTGAGATATTAATAAATAAATGAATGCAACTTGAGACCATACTGATAAGTAAAAAAATGTAACTCACATGTATAAATACTGTATAGACTTTCTAATGTAATAAATGTTCAGAGTATATAAGGTTTTATGGTAATTATGATTCCCCATTACATTGCTTTGAAGACTTTCAATCTTTTCATTCATCAGTTGGAATGGTTTTATTCTGTTTTATTTTACTTTATTAGGTGTGATGGTATCAACAGCTGTTTTGAAGAAAACAAAGCATTATGGCAGCCATTACTGATTTAATATTGTGTTCCTTAGAAGTCCTACCATATTTCTACTGTGCTATTACCATTGATTCTATCATTTTGTGTCTTATTGGGATTTTGATATATGTGATACTACAAAAAATTTTTATTGAAAATGTATTATAGTAGCCATTACTCATACTCTGTTATTTGGTTCAGAATGTCCTGTCATTCTTTTATTCTTTTGAATGGTTTTATTCTATTTTGTTATGTTTCAAATCATTGCAGTTGACATTATGTTAAATATAGCAGAGAAAAAGACATTTTGACAGCTACTGTTAATGTCCAGTTTTCTTATTATAAAGTGCTATGTTGCTTTTATTCTTATGTTCTGATATGCTTTGTTCTGCTCTTTTATTTTATTCTCTTTAAAATAAAAATCTATGAGAAATCAATAATCCACATCATCTTAAATCATCAAAACTGAAAACTTTTACTCTAAAATCAGGAACAAGACAAGGTTGTCTGTCATCACCATTCCTACTCAATAGAATTCTGTATCTACTAGCCAGAGCAATTAGACAAGAGAGAGGAAAAAAAGAAATAAGAATCAGAAAAGAAGAAAGTAAATTGTCATTATGTACAGACAACATTTTAGTCTAAGCAGAAGAACCTTAAAATTTCATTGAAAAATTTATAGGAAAAATGTAGCAGGATTCAAGTCAACACTGAACAATCAATAGCATTTCTATACAAATAAGAAAAACATTGAAAAGAAGAGAAGCTATATCCTTAACAATAGCACCTACAAAAATTAACTATTTAGGAGTCAATCTTACAAAAGAAGTAAAGTATCTATAGGGTGAAAATAATATGCTGGAAAAAGAAATCAAAGTGGATCTCAGAAAATGGAAAGACATTCCTTGTTCGTGGGTAGGAAGAACAAATACTGTGAAAATAGCCATTCTCTGAAAATTGGTACATAGATTTAATGCTATTCCAATGAAAATAATATCAGCATACATAATAGATCTACAGAATTAATTCCCAAAATTCATCTGAAACCAGAAAAGACCTAAAATAGCAAAGGAAATTCTGGACAACAAAGGCAAGACAGGAGGAATCACAATCTCTTACATGAGCTTATACTACAAACCTACTGTGATAAAAATCAGCATGGTATTGGAAGGAAACATGACCTGAAGATGAATGGGATAGTTTAAAAGATACAACTAGAGTCTGTTTGGGACTGGGACATCGCAGGACCTGCGGTTAAGAGTGGGGCTGCTCAGGAGAGCTAGGCCTGCCCTTCACCCAAGGGATCATTGCCTGCTCAGGAGCACAAGCTGGGCCTGTTTGGGACTGGAAACATCACAGGACCTGCATCTGAGAGCCTGGGCTGCTAGGAGAGCCAGGAACACACTTCACATGCAGGGATCATCACCAGCAAAAAGCTGAGAGCCAGGCCTGTTAGGTACTGGAAACATAGTAAGACCCTCAGTTGAGAGCTGCAGCTACTAAGGAGATCTAGGCCCACCCTTGCTCACAGGTAACATTGGAGGGACCAGTGGCAGAGGGCCTGACATGCCTGGCACTGCCCCTGTTGGGTCCACCCCTCCTCCAGGAAAATCTGGGAAGACTGCAACAGACCTAAGCTGCCTGGGACCACATCTGCTGGACCGGACCTTCCACAGGGAACATTGGACTGCAGTGCACTACCATGCTGGCTTAATGAGAGGCTCAGGGACCCCTCACCCAAACAGAAGACTGCATCAGGCTTCAGTCAGTGTTGTGAGTTTACCCCACAAAATAGAGGTCTGCAGTGGGTAAATAGAGGCAGAAGTGAAACTCCCTCCAAGTGTAAGAACTTGGCTAACCTGGCAAAAGAGTAGGTAATGAACTGCCCCCACACAGAGAACATCAGACAGGTTGAGGAGTATGACAATATTGCCATGCCCAAATTTAGAGAAAAGTAAAAGAACTTATGAGACCCCCAGTGAAACAGTAGGGCCTCAGCTGACAAAAACACTATAGCTAGGGAGACCTGGTGACCTGCCACAACCTAAAGATATAACAAGAGCAGGAACTAAGAGCTGCAGAAACACTTCTGGGCTAGCTAGAAAAAATATAGGATTCACCCAACTGGCACTTTTGGAAGAATTCAGAGACTTGATCTCCTCTTAATGGTGGTACCCAGCAATTTGACAAACATCAACCACAAAGTAGAACCTTGAAAATCACACTATAGAAACTTGTCACTGTTGGAATAGAAAGACCAGAAACTAACCCAAAAGGTGAAAATGACTAAACCAAAATGGAAAATGCATTCCTGAGCATCTAGTCCAAAAGGGGCAATTGCAGCCAATAATGAAATAGAGGGCCATAAAATTCATACTCCAGAAATCTATGACAAGATAGC
>PVJX010031220.1:0-21380 GCA_004027295.1 Dolichotis patagonum
CATGGCATATCTCCTTGAACCATTTCTTCCAACTAACCTCCACTTCCAGTTTCCATCATCTCCTAATAATACCATTAAATTATGAAGTTAGAGCTCTTATGATCCACCAATCACCTCCCAAAAGCCTCAGCTCTGAACACTGTTTCATTGAGGACAAAGACTTAATCCCATGAGCCATTCTAGATCCAAACCAAAACACCCTTGCTGTACTCAGGCCTGGAAACTCTCCCAAGGCAATGTAGTTTAGCAATCATAGAGCTCTTTGTTTATTGTTTCTTAAGGATTACTCTATGTCATTGGCGGATATCCAGTGTCTTATCCTGACAGTCATTTCCTTATTCACTTTGATTTTTTTAGTTGTTTCAAGCAAGAGGATAAATTCAATTCCTATTACTTTTTATCAGAACCAGAAGTCTCCAATTTATTTTTAAACTAGTTACCTAAATTAACAGAACAAAAATCATGAGGGAAAAAGCTTCTGGAGAACTTTAAGGAAAAGAGTAACCCTAATAATTCTGAATGAACAAGTGTTTGAATGTATAGAAAAAAAAAGTAATGACATTTCAGGTTTTTAAACTCTATCTTGCAAAAGGTTCAAGAATAGCTTGAAGAAATGTTATTATTTGTAAGCATTCCTTGTAAATTCTTCCTGGTATCATTATTTTTATATATTTCTAATATAAAATATCAAATCAAAAATATCATTCTAGTCATAAAATCCTGCAGTTTTAGAACACGTGATCATTTCCCTTGCCCCAACTATTCAATATGCCCAGGGTAACTTGCATCAAAGTCACTATGGATGACACTGAGACTTTGAATACCTTCACAGGGGACCCAAATCACATCTTTTGTGGATGATGTAAGTGCTTATTTCTGCTGGTGAATTTTAAATAAAATAATCATTTTGATGTTTTGCTGAACTCTCAGTAAGATAACTCTATCATTTTTTTCATCACCATCACACAGATTATTCAGCAAATCTCAGGATTCTGCCAGATGTTTTCATGAGAAAATATGGAAAACTTCCAGGATTTCACATACTAGGTTAATGTGATTTTTCTTTTCCTTTGCCATGGTCAGCAGACTTTAAATTGAAAGATGAGCAGAATAGCTAGAGAATAATATTAGATTATATAATTGAAACTTGAAATTTCATTACAGACTTTTTCTTATACTTCCTCTCTATCTTGTAGTTAACTGTCTTCTTTCTTGTGAATTCCTTTTTTACCTTTAAAAATAATTTATAGTACCTCAAATTCTTTTGGAAAGGAATGGACAGTAATACATTCACTATGTGTAAACAGCAATCTTGGCAGTTATTGCAGATGGCTGACCTGCTTAAAGGGCAGACACTTTATATGTTCCTTCAGCAGACAATCAATCATTGTCTGATGTGATGATAGAGTTGGAAAGACCTTAGAGATTTCCTAGTACACAGTGGCAGACATCAAGCATGAGGCCTCATTCTTGTATCCTGTGCTTATGGTTAATTTATCACAAATCATTCCCCTGCTGAAAAAAAAAAGTCATCTCAGCTCAATATTATAGGCACCCACTAGTAATCACTAAAAGTAGGACTATAAAGAAAATCCTATTTGCCACTGAGGATATAGTCCATTTTCTTAATTTAACAGATACAAGAACCAAGGCTTCCAATCAACTGCAGCACTATGACTTTAACTAGGTCTCTAACTCTGAACACAGTCATTCTAGGATGTGTCTACAGTCCTAGAGGGCCAAACATTTTTGGGTGACACAAGATGACAGAGCTGGTTTGGAAAGATAACTGTTTTGATCCTATTCTTCTTGCAGTGCTTTTAGAGGATTTCCAGTAGGCTTATTCATAGGTAAAGAACCTACTAAATGATATACTGAAAAACAGAGTCCTATGGAAAGAAGGAACCCATTATTAGCAAGAATGGCAACAACTCTCAAAGGTTATTTTGTGGGGAAGTGTGTAATAAAGGGAACTAAGCAGAGCACATGGTATGGGAGAGAGCATGGAAAAGGAGACCAGGTATTTTTTTTAAAAAAATTTTATTTTAAAGAGAATAAAACAAAACAGAACAGAATAAAGTAAATCAGAACAGAACAATGCAAGCAACACAGGACTTCACAACAAGGCAACAGGAAATCAACAGTGGCTGCCATAACGTCTCTTGTTTTCTTCGAAATAGTTGTCCATACCTTCACACACAATACAATCAAATGTAACAAAATAGTATAAAACAAATCAAAATAAAAGAATGAAAACATTATGGGACTTCAAAACAAGACAATAGGAAATCACCAATGGCTACTATAGTGTCTCTTGTACTCTTCAAAATTGGTATTTTAAAAAACTAATCTTAAGAATAAATGAACGATAAGTGAGTTACTCCAAGGTCTTTCAGGTGAAGTTGAATTTAGAACTGTAAACCATTTTTTAATTGACTCACGCTACATTTTCCTGCTTTACACTAGCCCAGTCATTCCTTGGAAACATATCCACTAGAGTTCAAATTAGCAATACCTATTAGGTGAACACTTACTGAGTGCTAAATTACATTTATTGTTTTCCACATGCATCACTTCATTTAGTTGTGCCCAGATAACTTATAATATGTGTTTTATATCTCTGTTTTATAGATAATAAAACTGAATCATAGAGACTTAAATTTGTTTAGCTATCCTTGGCTAGAGAGTGACAGTGACAAAATCTTTACTTTGTTTTATATGGTCTTTAGCATCAATGATGCTATTATGGAATACTATATAAATTTTAAAGAGCTCGTATTCTTTCTCCAGTTTTACAAAAATGAATCAGCAAAAAATGCAGAAACATTTTAGATACAAGACTAAAGATTTTTGCAAATGGCAAAAATCAACCATCAAATCTAAGCCTTTGATGAAAAGTTGACTTTTTATATTTAGAAAACTCTGCAAATAGTTGAACATTAGATATTATACATAATTCATTTGTCATAAACCTCATCCTCATATCATTTAGACATATATCCACTTATACATAGTTTCATTGTACAATTCCAAAAACACACAACCATGACAAAATTTCACAGCCCAAAGTCCCATTGAACTGTACATAAGTGTCTTTCTGGCTAGTTGAACATGTAGAGTTAGTTTGGGAGCTCTCAAAGGCTGAGAGAGACATGCATCTAAAGGTTTGATTCATTAAAAGCTAAGGTCTTTTGGATACCACTGGTGGTTTTAGTGACACAGGTATCAAAAGAGCAAAAAAGAGGAAGAAGCTCTTGCTATATTTACATATATAATAAAATCAGACACTTGCCTTTAAAATATAATATGGTCAGCCCTTGATATCCATGGACCATTAGTTCCAGGACTTTCTAGCGATAAAAGAATTCTGCAGATGGTTTCTCGTGTAAGAAGTTACACTATTTATATAACCAATGTAGTGCTAACTTACACTTTAAATAATATCTAGATTACTTACCCTTAAAACAATGTAAATGCTATGCAAATAATTGCTATACTTATTGTTTAGGGAGTAATAAAAAGATAAGAAGTCTGTATCTGTTCATAACAGACATAATGTTTTTCTGTAATTTTTGAATAAGGGTTGATTGAATCTGTGGCTGCAGAATCTGCGGGTATGAAAGACCAACTCTGCGTGTGTGTGTGTGTGTGTGTGTGTGTGTGTTTGTATGTATATGCTGAGCCAAAATATAAAAGGATAATAGTGGTAAAATGTGGTATAATCTAAGTGCAAATATCTGAGCCAATTAATAATGGCCACTTGAGTTTTGAAGAAAAATCAGAGACCAATAGGAAGACCTAGCATTTTATCCAAGAGGAAATGGAGAAGGTATTTGCCTAAAGGTTTAGCAGCACTATAGTAGTTCCTTTCTGAGCACAAATCTGAATTGTTGGTATAAACCATTTGCTCTTATATCAGCCTGTTAAGGGAAAACCCATGAAACTGGAAAAATTGATCTGACCTTGCAGGATAATGCATTTTAGTATTTTGTTGCTCTTCTGGGCTCTGCTTACTGAAGGTACATTAAAACTTGAACCAATTGTGCCATCTCCAATAGTTAATTAGAAAGGAAAGCATGATTATTATGTGTTGTTAGACTTGCATGGACCTGAAATATGTTGTAAATATATAATTTATTAAAGTCATATATTAAACAAACATTTATTTGGAAATCTACTGAGTTTTGGAAACTATACAAAATTTGAAGATTCTAAGGTAAAAAGATGTGATTACCAGATTCAAGAAGTTTAGAGTTTCTTGAAATGAGAGACTGACTGTGGCACCAGTAATTGCAATGCTAAAAGTAGTTGCTGCAAGGGCCAGGGATTTAGTTTAGTGGTGTAAGTGCCTGCCTGGCAAGTGTGAGGTCCTGAGTCCAATCCCCGGTACAAAAAAAAAAAAAAAAATTAACATCTTTCATAAAAGTAGTTGCTGCAATGGCAATAAGTGTACACAGTAGTGTCACAATCAGAAGAATTTCCCAAGTCTTCTGGCAACAGAAGAGGGAAACAGAAAATATTCATAGAAGGTTTAGGCAGAAGACATGTCTCTTTCTTGATTCTGGACAAATTTTTACAAAAATCTGTCCTACTCACCAGTTCATTTTTAACATCTACTGTCTATCACTATTTTATATATTTTTTAAAAAAATCTATACAGTAAAATATTTCATACATGCAGAAAAAAACAGATTATCCACCTCTCAAATCATATTCACTAACCAGAATCAGCTAATGCTAACATCTTGCCATATTCTAATTATTTTCATAAAAGAATGAAAGAGAATGTAACTTTACATTGGAAACCTTAACTTGTTTCCCTCTCTCCCCAAAGTTGGCCACCCTTGTAGAACTGTTATTCTTCTTTTCTGTAATACATTTTAAAATATTTACCATTTATATATTTTTCATGAATTGTGTACTTCATGAATTTAAATTTGTTGTCAAAAAGTATCTTACTGCACATAAATTTTTATTCCACACTATTTAAGGTTTTTGTTGCAACATATTAAAATGTTTAATTCATTATACTACCACACCATCATATGCAATATTAAAATTATTTATCTAATATTGAAGGACATGTACATTATTTCCAAATACTTGCTATTACAAACAATGTGGCACCAATGATTCATTTGCATGTCACCATGTGCACATTTCTATATCTCAAAGATTTATATTAAAGAAATTTATAAAGTATTGCCAAATTCCTTTCCATGGAGGTTGTTTCTCAGTCTTACTCTCTATGTGCTATATTCATTTTCTTTAATCTTTTCTTTCCCCATGAAAGAGAACTACTACCTTCTTAATCATAGTTCATTAATTATTAGTGGGTTTGGCTACATTCCCAAGGCTTTTTGATCATTTGTGTTCTCACCTCTGCAAATTTTCAGTTCATACATTTTGTCAGTTTTCTATCTATTGTTTGGCCTTCTCTTGCTAATTTGTGAAGATTGTTTAAATACTCTGAGTACTACTCTTTGGTTATACATCTTAAAGTTGTAGTTGTACCTATTAACATAAAAATGTAACTGAGTTTATTGAAGTTTTATTTATGGTATTAACCTTTGAAGCTTTTAAAAGAATTTTCTTTTCTATATTTTATTAATAATTTATCACTTTTTACATGTAGGTATTTTTCTTCTGGGAATTTGACAGTAGACATAATTTCTTCTCCACATGAATAGACAATTGCTCCAGTAACTGATACCACATAGCCCATTTTTTCCAATTTAGCATAATATAAACTTTCAGATACTAAGTTCTATTTCTATGCTTTTTTTACATTTCGTGTAGATATTCATTTATCCCAATGTCCATTCCACACCATCTTCAGTACTAAACCATTATAATAGGTCCTGATATCTGACAGAATCATCCATCAAAGGCTGAGTTCCTGGGGAAGGGAAATCCTAAGATAGAAATTAGCATGCAGAAAGTTTATTAGGAATTCCTATTGGGATCAAAACCTGCGAAAGGGAAAAAAAGGAAGGTGAATTTGGCACAGGGAGAAGTTGAGGTGGCAATGAAGACCTTATTCATGCTTCCAGAAAACTGGAACTGGGCTCTTTGTTTTTGTATTTTGTTTTGTGGTACTGAGCATGGAACCCAGGACCTTTGCAGTAAGATATGTCCCTAGCCCTTTCAAAAACATTTTATTTTCTTATTTTGAGACAGGATTTTGCTAAGTTGTCCAGGCTTGGCTGAAACTTGTGATCCTCCTGCCTCAGCCTCCCACAATGCTAGAATTATTGAATTGTACCACCTTTCCCAGGTTGGGATAGCTTTTTAGAGTTGCCCCATCAAGGATCGGTAAGCTGACTTGGAAAGAGGGTGAGATCTTGGGCGAGAGGGACCTTTTCAACTGAAATAACATTCAGCAGCAACTGACAACTAATCATTGTCTGTTAACAGCCTTATCATTCAAGTGGGGAAATAAAGCCTTCATTCTAAAGGGGAATTTGTGCAGTACATTATTATACTCTCCTTTTTGTTAATTCAAAACTATTCTACTTATCTTAGATCCTTTTTGTTCATACAAATTTTACAGTCTTCTTATAAAACAAAACACCACCTATTGAGTTTATGATTGGAATTTAATTGAATGTATAAATTTGCAAGGAAATGACATTTATGATATAATGTTTCCCCACTGATTGAGCATGACCATTTATTTAAATCTTCTTTAATATCTTGCAATAATATTTTATAATATTTTCCATGGTATTCTTGCACATACAACCATGTAAGGTCCTTAATCAGCATTTTAAGATAGAATATTTAAATCTAGATAAAATATGCCGATTCACACTAAAGGAGCTAATCAGGGTAGGGGCCACTTTTGCTTAACTTAGTAAAGATAAACTCCTTCAACATTTAATATTTATTTGTTATTTGCATAATTTAAAATTCCCTTATTCTCAATGCATATATAGCTCCATGAGTTCTAACACATGCCAACATTCTTGTAACTATCATCACAGTCAGCATAAAGACAGTTTTGTAACCAAATTTATTCCTTTGTGCTACTTCTTATAGTCATAACCTTCCCTTACCTATAGCCCACTGCAACACCCTCATTGCCACTGATCTGTTTTCTGTCATCATAGTTTTGTCCTTTGCAAATTATCACATAAATTAGTGGTGCAGCATGTAACATTTTAGACAGGTTTATTTAACCTACCCATATACAATCAGAATTCATCCATGTTTTTACATGCACCATATGTTTGTTCCTACTTAATGGTGAGTAATCTTTCATTGTATGAATTTAATGTACTTTGTTTAGTCATTCATCCTTTGCATGAAGTTTATGTTGTTTCCAGTTTAGAGTGATTATGAATATGCTGCATCAATATTTTTGTACAGGTTTTAATGTGAATGTATGTGTTCATTTCTATAGGGAATGGACTGAAGAATTTCTCTTAGGAATGAGATTGCTGTGTCACGCATAGGTAGAGGTATAATTTCATAAGAAACTGCCAAGCCATGAGTGGTCATGCCATTAAGTATTCTGACAAACAACATTTGAAAACCCCAAGGGTTCCATATCTTTACCAAAACTTGATAGGGCCAGTTTTTCATTTGCTTTTTAAAAATTGTTGTTATTACCTTTTAGCTTCAGCTTTGCATATTCAGTGGGATGAAAAGATAATACATGCACACAAATGCTGAACATCATTAATCATTTGGAAAATGTAAATAAACCTCTTTTAAAACCTTTATGAAAAAGCTGTTAGGTTTTATGACAAAGAGATGGGAAATATTTCTTTCTGGGAAGTAAATAGTGGTAATTTTGGAAGTGTGACTTTCAATTGCGTGTAGTCTATAAATGAACGAAGAAGAAGAAAATGCAGTAAAGTAAATTCTGGAAGAATGCCTGGTCTAAAGAATATGAAAACGCACTCCAGAGTGGTCTGAAAGTCATGCTGAACATCTCTAATCTGTTGGAAATCAGGTGTAGAACTGATTTTCTAATAATAGATTTTTGATAGTTGTTAAAAATGTATTTGCAGTTGAAAAATGTAATTTTTCTGCAATGTTTGAAAATTCAGTGGTCGCTTTTCCATAGGGAACAATCTGTTACATACAGATATTCAGAGAGAAACAGAACCATGTGGCACAGTCCTACCAAAGATTTCCATAAAACTGAGAGTAATTTAAGTGGTTTGTGTAAGTGCCAGAAACTTGAGGTGAAATTATAGCCGTAGATTTGCATTCTTGCCAAAACAGCTTGACCTCTACAAGTTATCTTCTTCCATTAGCTCCAGGAGCCTCAGTTCCTTTGGCCTTCTCTAGTTTCCCACAGCTCTTTGGAACTGTGAGGCATTCCCTCCCGCATTCTTCTTTGTGAATCTCAAAGGACTCTCAAATCCAAAGCTCTCAATCTCTGGTCTTACTATGTGTCCCATCCGCCCTTTAACTCTCTCCAAACCTCAACATAGGCAGTTAGCCAGGAACACTTCCCACTCTTTCAACCAGGCAACCATCCCAGTGTTGAAGGGGCCATGTTTCTCTGTGTGGCTTCTGAGGCTCCCATAGAGCTCCTCCAATTTTGCCTTCTTGTTTGATGATTTATTTTATTTATTTATTTTTCTCCATTTATCAACCTTGAGAACACACTTCTCTGCTTTGGGGTTTGGCAGCTCTGTTAGCTAAAGTTCACATGTGAGTTTTGCTTGAGTTACTTTTCTTTTCTCACCAGATCATAGCAAATTCCAATTTGTTTCTTCCTAATTTCCTCCATAGCCCCTTAGCTTTCTTTGACCTCCCCTGTGTTGGTATACACAGTAGGATTACACAGTAGGATTAGATTAGTGCCCTTCTGTTCAATGAATGACCAGCACACAAGAATGCTTACATTTTCCTTTAGCCTCACTGTAGAGTTGTTTCTACGGTACATAGTATCAGAAAAATACTTTGGAGTCAATTATTTCAATCTATTCGTTTTGGAAATCAGAGATAATATTTCTTGAGAAGAAGCATGGTCTGAAGAAAAGTTAGGACAAAAACTTGGCACTTCAGGCACACAGATTCAAGTCCTTCTGTTGTTGACTCAAGATGGGACCTCAGAAAGCCATTTATTTAGAAATGTGCTTCTCTGATAAGTGAGGATAATCTGCCTCTTGGATTTCAGATGAGGAAGAAACTGAAAAATTGTTTTCCTAGCACACTGAGCTTTGTAGTGCATACATGGTTAGCAACCTGAGCCACAAAGTAGGAAAAGTGGCTACTTAAGATACTTAGGCATCCCTTATAATGGGTAATTCTGTGCAATAGAACTCACATATGGAACACAGAAAAGGAATTTTAATAAAATCACAGTTTTTTAAATCAATGGAATTCACACATGGCAACTGGAAAAAAAAAGACAACTTCAACTTCACATACTTTGAGATGTTGCAAAGTTGGGCTAGTTTGGCCTAAGGCCACAAAAGCAAAAGAATTTAAGGGTATTTCCTTTTAACCACTGAGCGGCACTGTGATTAATGAACAAGTGATTTTAATACTCATTTTCTTATAAATGTAAGCTTCACTGGCGTAGAAGTTGGTATCTTGTTGTTTAATATGTATTTGTTAAATGAATAAGTAGTGTTTTAATTAAACATCCAAAATATGATGTCAGCACGAAACTAATGTTAAGATTTTGCTTTGCTAGGTTTTCCAAGATACATGGAAGTGAAACAATTTCATTTTACAAGTGTCATGGACACAACTGTTAAATATGATTTGCTATGTGCATTAACTATTCACTAGGCAAAGATAAGCTACAGATCTATACAGGGAAAATTTCTAACTTTTAATGAGATGGAAATTTTCCTTGTGTTGTGTTTAATCATTGTAAATCAAATGTATTTGATAGGCTATACACATTGGGCCTGATATATAAAAACAAGAATTTTAGGCAAATTAAATTAGAGGTTTGAATTAGGACACAACTCAGAATTTAATCATCAATAAATGCCAACTTTTCTCTTTTAAATATTGATCTTCTAATGAGGACTATATTTTTTCAATATGTATCTGGTAATACATAGCATCACTTTTCTGTTTATTACCACAACTGTGTTATTTTGTGCCACTGAAACTACATGTGATTCCAACTATAACTGTTAAGCTCCTCTGGGCATAGCTGAAGCTCTGTTAGAGATGGAGCATTAGGCCCAAAGATCAGAGCAGGCTCCTTTTAATGTTATTGCTATAGTAATCCCTGATTTGGCAGCTCTGGAATAACTTCTTCCATGGCAATCTGAAATGTCAATCTCAAATCAAAGCAGATTTTTTTCACTTTGTGGTATACTGACACTTTCTCATCTTGCTCAAATGCCTTTAGCAGGAAGCTCAGTTTTTCCCTTTCCCACCATTTCTTTCATCTCATAATAGTTTGATAACTCTGCCAACTCTCCAGTCTGAATCATCTAAATTGTAATCCTCAATTTAAAGATCAAAATTATTTCACATCCTGAACCTCATACCTCATAAATAAGGAATTATCATTTGTGTTGAGATGGATAGAATAAATAAAATAATAAAAGTAAAATGGAAAAATGATACTTTTGGTCACTGACAGAATCAGCAGACCAAAAGAATGAACGGTGAGTGAAAGCTTATTCAAAAGATATTCAATATAGCAGAGTAAATGGTGAAGTGCAATCAGAAGCTAAGATGTAGGAGGGAGGCAGTGCTGGGTATTAGAAACTTTGCAAGCCACACCAAGGACTTTGGATTTTGTCTCAAAATGGCTGAAGGATTTTTCAGCAGACTTGAAGTAGGATAAAATTATCTTATACTAAGTCAGTATGGGCAGGGAGAAAGCCAGACCCACCCCTGCAAGCTCACCACCATCCAGATGCTTGCTTCCCTCACATAATCAGTGTGCTCAGGGAGAAGCAGGCAGATACACTTCGTGTGCCTGAAGGCCATAATCAGAGAAGCTTGCTTCCCATAGGCATGCAGCAGGACCAGGAAAATCAGAAAAGCATGCCTCTGTGCTTCTGCCACCATTAGGAGAGAACTGGGCTAGCCATGCAGGCTGACAGAAGCAGCAGCCCCACCACCATGCATCCATGGCCATCAGCAAAGCCTCAATGTAGCACATGGGTCTGGGAAAGCCCAACCCATGCCCTACTGCTTCACCAGAAACCTGGGTTTCGAGAAACCCAGTTGTCTGGCCCATTCCTCAACACTGCAGCAGGGCAGCCAACATGGGAAGTGCCTAGGACCCCACAACCAACTTGTTGTGAAGAACTCAGGAAAATATTAAGACAAAGGAACAAGAGGCAATCTCAAACCTCCAGCCCACACAGAACAAGTCTGGAGATAGAGACACAGAAGAAAACGAAAGTTACACACCTGAAATCTCTGAGAGGATAGCAACTGAGGTAAAGAAACAACTTCATGAGACTGTAAAAGTAATCAGATCAAAATAATATCTCAGGTAAAAGGAGAAATCACAAATATAATGAAAGAATTGCTGAGCATATCTAAAAAAGACATAGATGAAAAAAGAAGAGTATTGGAAAATGATGGAAACCTTGAATGAACAATATAGGAAAAAATTACAACCGTGAAACATGTTCAAAGAGATATCCAGGAAATAAAACCTCCATTGAAAGCTGGAAAGTCACTTATAAGAGACTGAAGATAGACTTTCAGACGTTGAAGGCAGGATTGCAGCTAGTGATCATGAAAGAAAAGATCTCTGAAAAATAACAAGAAACCAGGAAATAACAATCCAATGCCTGCAAAACAACACAAAAAAGTAATAATTTAAGAGAGGTAGGTGTCAGTGAAAAACCAGGGGGTCAACACAAATGAAATTAAAAGGCTATTTATAGAAGTAATAACAGAAAACTTCCCACAGTTGGGAAAAGGACCTGGCATGCAGATATGCGAGGCACATCCAACTCAAACTACCCATACCCAAAATCTACACCTATACAAATAATAATCAACATCCCAGAAATTCAACACAAGAACAGAATCCTAAAAGCTTTTTGAGAAAAGATACAGATCACTTATAAAGGAAAACCCATCAGAATCATGGCAGACTTGTCAACACAAACCATGAAGTCAAGAAGAGTTTGAGGTGTTTCAAATCCTGAACAAAAACAACCTTCAAACCAGATTAATGTACCCTGTAAAACTATCTTTCAAAATTGATGGAAAAATAAGACACTTCCATGATAAAGAACAACTGAAGAAATTATTTCCTCTAAACCAACACTACATAGACCACTGAAAGATATTGTAGAGAGATAAAGATGACTATGGTTCCAGAAATAGCAGCAGAGGGGGATCACCAATCAGGTCAAGCAACTGAACAAAGGGAAAAAGTAGAGGTCCAACAGCAGGAGGATAGTATGGCAGAGATGAGCCAATACATGCTGGGTATAACCATTAATGTAGATGCTCACAACCCACCAATAAAAAGAAATACAGGGAGAGTGGATCAAGATACAAGATCCATCAATATGCTGTATACAAGAAACACATTTAACTTGAAATGAAATTCATAGACCAAAAGTCAAAGGAGAGAAAACAATGTTCTATATGAGATGAAAACATAAAAATGAAGGGGTAACTTTCCCATCAACCACAGAATGGGTAAGAAAAATATAATATTTTCATACAATAGAAAGCTACTCAGCTATAAAGAAGGATAATCTCAAGGCCCTTGTAGGTAAATGGTTGCAACTTGAGATTATGCTCATGCGTGAAATGGTTTGGACTCATGGGTGAAAATTATGTTATCTCCAAACATAAAAAATTGAAGGAGTTAGTAGGATCCAAAATGTACAACAGATACTATGAAAGTGATAGGGGTGGAAATATCTAAAAAGGGAGGTGGTAACCATTGTTAATTTCCTACTGTCTTGTTTTGAATTCCTGTATTGTTTTCACAGTTTTGTTAGGTTTGATTTTATTCTCTTTTTCTGTTTGATTTTACTATGTCTGATGGTATAGGCAGCTATTTTGAAGATAATAGGATGTATTATAGGGACGATTATTGATTTCCTATTCTGGTTTTGAAGTCTTGTAATACTTTCATTCTTTTGTTTTGATTGGTTTTATTCTGTTTTGTTTTATTTGATTGTATTATGTCTGATGGTGTAGACAGTTATTTTGAAGAAAACGAGACATTGTAGCCATTGCCGATTTCCTGTTATCCTGTTTTGAAGTCTATATTGCTTTTGTTGTTCAGTTCTGATTAACTATATTGTTTTGTTTGGTTTGGTTTTATTCTCTTTAAAATAAAATTAAAAATAGAATTAAAAGTGATTAAAATTATTTTACACTATGGGAAGCAGTATGAGAGCAAATTGCCTAAATATGAATGGTGAGCAGTAAATTCCCATTCTTCTTCCCCCTAAATGTCTACCCTTCCCTTTCCAAAGACTATGTAAAGTAAGCCTTCTCAAGCGAAAACAATGTTTTCTTTAAATTTAGTTCCATGCTATAAATTTCTAACTCTGCTTCGGGACATGCTCTGCTTTCTGTTAAGGAGTACCCACAAAAGAGATGCACTAATGTTTTTTCCAGAGTTGTTTTTAGTATGCTGTTGGAACTGACAGTCCCTATGGTAACCAACTCTGTTAGCCAGAGCACTTCCTTCAAGTGAGCAGAGGTGTAGGAAAGAGAATGGAGAAGGCAGAGGAAAATGCCCAGCAAGCGATCTTGGTGGGAAAAGTAGTAAGGTTCAGAATAATGGATGAAAGAATGGTTTGTGAAACAGAGAAAGACAGAGACAAGAAGAAAATTAGCACACTGAAAAAGATCCCGAAAGTGAAAGGAAAAAAGAAAAAAATTTATCTGAAAAGAACACAAGGGCAGAAAAAGTTATTAAAACAAAGAGAGATCACAATGAACTTCTAATTCCTAAATTATTATCTTGGATAGAAGAACTAAATCCTGAATAAAGAACATTTTGTTAGTGAATTGAATGTATTTAAAGTTTATTTTAATGTTCAAATTTTTTTGCACTAAAATTTGGATGTCAAACTATCTGATAATGTAGCTGCACTCATACTCCTGGCCTGAAAGAAATAGCTTTTTAAACTTTTTGGATCCCCAGGATACTTTTAAAAATCTTATGAGAGTTGTGGCTCCTCCTCAGGGAGGGCATACTTATAAATGAAAATTTCCATGTATAATTTTAGTGGTTTATGGACATGAACACTCTAAAGCTTTATTTATGGAATCCAGCATTCTCTGATAAAGAGACTGGGACAAAATCTTTTATTCTCATTCAATGATGGCTCGGCTGAAAAAACTGTTTTTCAGAAAATAATTATGACACCGTTAAATTGTAAGGATTTAGAAGGACAAGAAGCTTCTACTCAATCTCAAACCCCAAGAAATGATTGAAAGCTTCAGTCTGTTTACTTTACAATGCACATTAATATAACATTAACAGGTCTGTCAGATTGACTTGACAACCTCAGCTTGTGTATTTTCTTAAAGGGTCCAAACTAAGGAAAGGAAAGTGAAAATCATACATTTCAGTTCATTTATTTATGTACATTGCTTGGCTGATCAGAGAAAAGGTGTCTTCAGAGAGAACAGGGAACAGAAGGTAGAGGCAGGAAGCAGGAAGAGAGAGAAAGAGGGCCAGAGAAGGGTTGAGAATTTAGATTTAGAACTGAGACAGACTTTTCCTGCACATGGAGAGTAAACAGGAAATATAGACAATTAAACTCAGGAAATGATCAAAATACATAATTAATGATATAAGGACTCAGTATTGTATAAACATTAAGACTCCAAAGTAAAATTTAAAGAGCAATGGATTGCTAGATTGGAATCTGGAATGGAAAGTGTCTCAGCCTAAAAGCTGAGGAAATATGGATAAAGTCCATTGTTTAATGAATAGTATTATACCAGTGTTAATTTCTTTATTTTTATTCATGTACTGAGGTTAAGTAAGATGTTGACACTGGGGAAGCATGGAGGATTAGTATACTATACCTCAGTACTATCTTTATACCACTTCTATAACCCTAAAGCTATTTCAAGATAGAACTTTAAATTTTCTCTTAAAAAAAGAATAAACAACTAGACCTTTAAGAATATCAAATCATCAAATATGATTTCAGAAAAATAAGTGCAAATCCATCCGACTTTGAAAGAAAAAAATTATGTCTGGATCCATGAAACCCTAGAATTTTTGTCTCTGTATTTTCATAGCTCCACTATGAAAATTAGATTAGATCTAATCTAATCACAAGCATTCTTTTACTTATGAGGAAAGGCAAACGCCTTGTTAATGATGCTTCAGTTTTTCATATTTTTGATTTAGTGCTTCAATTTCTTGAACCAGAAAGAAATTTTTTAAACTTTCTCATTGATGAAATTAATTCAGAAATTAATCATTTCACTTCCTTTCAACTTTGCCTCAAAAATCTCAGTTCCTCCAAAGAGCCTATCTATGTACTCAGTAATTGGGTGGAACTGTATCTAATGTGTACTATTAAAGGGAATGTGTGTGAGCAGTAGAGGAAGAAAATACTGCTTTCCCAAGCTGCAAGGAATTCTATTGACTAGCTTAATAAAAATAGATTTGCTGAAAATTTTATGCAATCCAATACAATAAATGTATAATGAAAACCTTTTACAAAATGGGGAAAGCAAGCTAAATGAAATCTCCGACTTCAGGGAGATTCTACTCTAGGGAGAACACAGCCAGATAAAGACAAAATTTCAGTACCTTAAGGTGCTATTAAAGAAATAGTCTTATGAGCTTGTACAAGAAAGACATTAGGACTGTGGCCAAATGTACATTTAAACATTCTGTTGCCAATAAACACCTATAAAACATGCTAAAGGGTATTTCCCCATGTTTTTTAAAACAGGTGCTTTTCCCCAACATACAAAGGCTCTTTAAATTGTTCTACTGTAGACACAATGCATCTGTGACATCCATTTTCTGTGAAACACATAGTTGCATTTTTGTCTAACATGTTATTTTCCCAGTGACTATTTATTATATGCTCTGCGTTTGTCTAATGAACAAAGAGTGCAAGGCGAGGAAGTAAACCTCAGTGAAACAATGAAAGGGCAGCCATGCATCATTGATTCCACAGGGGGAAAAAGGATCAAATAAAAAGAGCATAGAGATACCGTTGCTTCTGAATACCAGGAAATAACATCTGTGTTTCTCAACAAGTTAATACCAACAACTGGGTCAACTCCTTGGAACCAATGAGAGACAGGATGGAGAGAGAGAGAGAGAGAGAGAGAGAGAGAGAGAGAGGAAAAAATGGTTTTAACACAGAAACAAACTAAAAACTATTCATTTGAATTTAGGTGATCCAACAGATGCAGTCAATCAAGAAGCTAAAAAAGCAGCTGTCATAACATTCTATATGTGTCTGCACACTATTTTCTTGGACCAGTACCACTAATTCAATCAAGAGAAATATTTTAATACACAGAAGTACTCATGCATTAATTAGTTCAGGCTGACATAACAAAATACCACAGACTAGGGGGGCTTAACCCACAGAAGTTTGTTTCTCAGAGCTCTATTGATGCAATTCACCAGTAGAAAACAACATAAAACTACAGGTTAAAACTTCAGTTAGTTCCTGGATATCCATCTTTCGAAGGCAGTGTCAAATGCAACAGCATTTCTAGAGCTGTCAGTTCCTTGGGCTTAGCTTCCTGATTGTCAAAATGAATAGAGTATCCTAGGAACCCAGCATATCACACATGATAGGAAATACTGTAATAGTTGGATTCTGGCTAGAAAAAAAGTCAGTGCTAGTAGATGAATATTATTTTCCAGGATAGAGTATTTAAAAATCTGAGAACTATTAACTTTGTAGACATATTCAAATTAAAATATGTTGATGAATTTCTGAATATAGCTTTATGGACACATGTAAAGGGATATTAAGAGGAAATAGGAGGGCTGTGTGTGTGTGAATGTGTGTGTGTGCATGTGCATGTGTGTGTGTGGTACTTCCTCAGTTCTATCTAATATGTGGAGTACCTATTAATTCTTCATGGTCTTTCTGTAGAATATTGACAAATATTTTCCCATAACTTATCAAAGTGAGATGCATAATACATGTCATGCTTGGGGTAATAAATGTAATGATTTAATAAATAATTATTTTTTATTGGGAAAAGGGACAGTATCACAAACACAAAAATAGGTCACACATTTGGACAATGCACTTAATATCTTGGTCATAAGATTCTTCAATTATAACATGAAGACATTAAATTAAAATCTAATCTCAAAGATACCTTTAGATTTTGAGAGTCCATATGTTCAAATTTCTACATATAAAGACTTTAGCTAATCTTGTCTTGGGTAAAACTTTAGACATAGTTTCTAGTCATTCTAGATGTACAATACCGTTTAACCTTTGTGTATATTTAGGTTTTGTAAAACAGTTTCTCCCACTTAATTTTTTGTCACTAGATCTTGTAGGAATAATGTTAGTCTATCTTTTCAAACTGAGGAAAGGGAGGTAAAGTGACTTGTAGTAAGTTGTACAGTGGCACACACACAGGTCTTCCCCTTCAGTGCTATCTCCAGTGTGATTCCTACTGCGCTGTCTGCTAGTATGTTTGTTCTCGTTGGCCCACATTAATTCCAATTTTTAAATAGAAGAAATTATTCTTCAATTATTTTATTCCATAAGCATTTATTGAATACTCACCATATACCCAAACTGAGCTTTGGGATCATATTAATTAAATAGAGTCCCTCAGGATCCCTTGCTACAAGGCAAGTACGAACTTAAAAGTATGCTTGTAAAACTGAAATTTGCACCAGTTTATATTTTTCACTCACATTACTCGTTTTCGCTCCTCTTAATTTTTGGGGAGAGTGGCAGGATGTGGTACTGGGAATCGAGCTCAGGACCTTGCAGGTGCTGCACTCCTGAGCCATATCCCCGGCCCTTAACTCTTCCTAATTTCTACACCTTCCACATACTATGAAGGAAAAGATGCATTCTTTGACATTAGAGTTTACCTACAAATGTGAATAGACTTACACACACACACACACACACACACACACACACGGTGATGTGTTATGCATTTGGGGTGTGTGTGTATGTGTGTGTGTGTGTGTGTGTGTGTGTGTGTGGATTCTTGGCCTCATACATTGGAGGTGGCTACTTTATGCTGCTAGAGTAATTATGTGGTTGGTTGAAGAGTAAATTTTCACTTTCATGTGAAATGACAGAACATAAAGTCTCGGTTGCATTATCACCTAGTCAAATGAGAGCTCTAATGACGTCAGACATGTTAGAAGTTCTTAATAGAGCAGCAATTTTCGAAAACAATAATTCATTGTCAGTAAGCTTTCCAGTAGTCAGTAAGCTTTCCCAGTAGCAATTTATAAAGACAAGGGGACTGATTTTTGGCTCACAGTCTGGAGTTTTCAGTCTATTATGAATTGCTCCATGTTGCTTATAGGCCTGTGTTGAACCTTCATGGTAGAAACAGGGGCAGAGCAAAACCACTGACCTCAAAATGAGAAGCAAAACAGGAACAGAAAGTGACCAGGTTTCCAGGATCCCTTTGAGGACATCCTCATAAAAGACCCGTAGATCTCCCACTAGGCTCCACTTCTGAAAGTTTACACCACCTCTAACAGCACCATTCTGGAGACCAAGCCTTCACTATTCACAGACCTTCGGAGGACACTTAAGACCCAAACTATAGCACTCAACTGAGGGAGATTTCATAACCTGTGCTTACTCAGTGTAACAGATAGATCTTTACATGTTTGACACTGGGAATTGAACATGCAACATACCAGTACAACTACTGTAAAGTATTTCTGGCACTTGTGCAATCCAGAGCTGGAAAAAATTGAGGAAGACAGATTCTAGATGATATTTCTCTTTTTTACTAATAGATACTTAATTGAACATATGGAGATTTCAGCAGAGTAGAGCTTGGTGGTTAAGAGCCCTGTTGATGGGACAAAATAGTATTGAAAATATTTGGCACAGGAGGGATTTGAATTTGGGAGACTGAATTCCAGACAACACTTAATAAGCTGAGGAGAGACAGAATGCTGGACTAAGCCATGGCTTTAGTGTTGAGTGGAAATTATGGCTTAGATCTGAGATAGATGTTACCAGTGAGGCTATGTAACTAGGAATTCTCAGATCTCATCAACTAATCACATTTTTACTGAGAATGGTGACATTCTTTTGAGATAATCCCACATACATAAACCAAGCCTTCTAACAGGTTTTATTTCCAAGTCCTTCAGGAAAGACAATTACATTCCTACTTTCAATTACTTACATTAATTTTGCAACTGAACTCAGAAGAATATCTCCTTGGGAGTCTTAGGGTCAGATACTATTGCTAAAAATACACTTCATTTCTGTTCCAAAGGACCCTTTGTATTATGATAAAATACTTGATTTCATTTGCAGGAAAAACACATTTTACATTACTGATAAATTGATGAGAGGCATTTGTATTAAATTATTCTTATCCCCAAGAGAAAATGCATGGGAAGTGTTTTGATTAAAATGAAAAGGGTTACTTGAGTAGTATTCGTTCTCTATGATGACTAGTGCATGGAAAAACTGAGAAAAATGAGACAAGGAAAAAGAAACTGCTATTGACTTATATTTGTTTTGTGTTTTCTGTTTCTTTTATACTAGGAGTTGAACTCACAACCTCACACAATGCCACTGAGCTACATTCTTGGCCTGCTTTGTGTTTTATTTTATTTTATTATTTTATTTTATTTTATTTACTTTTTATATATTTTATTTTTTGTCTTTTTGAGACAGGGTTTTGCTATGCAGTTGAGGCTGGCCTTGGGAGACTTTGTTGCCCATGGTGGTCTCGCATTTGCAGTGATCCTCCTGCTTCAGCCTCTGGAGTGCTGGGATTACAGGAGTGCACCACCATGCTGGGCTAAAACCATATTATAGTGTTTCTTTTTACTTTTTTTTTTTGTATCAGGAATGGAATCTATGGCATTGCATTTGTTAGGCAGTTGCAGTGCCACTGAGCTATATCCTAGACACTTTGTGTTATTTTATAACACAACAGATATGCTGTATCTCCTTAATTGTACTTTCATAATACAATATTGATTATATAGAGAAGATGTTACATAATTATCATTCTGCACTTAACACTATACAATGCTATTTTATGCATTAAGGAAATTAGTTAATAAACAGGATAGAAAAAAACTTTGTTTTCTTGGAGTATGTAAATAATATTGATAATTAGTTGTATATCATCCAATTCTTTTGATAACAGAAACAATTTGATAAAGGCAACACCACCCTCATAAAAGATATATACTTCTCGAAAACATCAACCCTTACATTTTATTCTAAGGCTCTTGATATAGATATAAATGAATTCTGTGTTTTAATTTCAGGGTATCTATGTTACTTATTGCTTTATTAATGGATGCTATCAGAGCATTGAGATTGTTTTGAGCTTATTTGACTTTACTGTTTGCCTGTACATCTTGAAAACTTCCCATCAAAATGTATTTTGATTTTGCTTTTTATTTTTTGTTCTTGGTTTTGTAACATGAATACTGAACTTTTATTTTAAAAGCTTAGTAAAATAATCAATAATGATATCAATATTTAACTAAGCTATTCTTAGGGAAAGATCCTAAGAATGATTATGTAGCTAAGTTTTGGAATAGCTTTCTCTGGCAATAACCAACAAGTTTGTTAATGCTATATAGCCATGTTCAACAATCCAAAATTGTCAATATAAATTGTGACTATACCTACCTCCACATAAGGATGATTAGGGTCTAATTTTTGAACTACTATAGGATTTGGGGCAGGCATGAAAAACAAAATCCATAAGTGATAACTCATAAGATTTCTTTTTAACTTCAATTAATGGAACTCAGATCCTTCAGAGTTAAAAATGAGCGAATCTCAAGTAAACTAGACTGAGGTGGTCATCTCAATAATTGTTCTTGTTTCTTCTGCCTACGTAGAAAATGAATTTAATGCACAAAATGTAAATTTCATGTTGAGTCTATAAAGACAAAAAACTGTTTGGATAATAGAGCAGAGAAAAAAGAGAGAGAGAGAGAGAGAGAGAGAGAGAGAACTAGATGTCTAATGAGCTGAGTGATTGTATCAGTTTTGAATTGCCTATCTCTGTGTTTCATATTATGTAATTTTCTTAAATTTTCAAGTCGCTGTAGCAGTATTTTCTGCTAAATGCAACCAAATACATCCCAACTCCTGGACACATCCAATCACCCAATTGCATCTACACATTTATAGCAGGTTTTGGAAAAGATAGTGAGTAAGGTGAGTTTTGAGTCACTGAGTAAGAATTAAGAAGGAGAAGAAGGACAGCCTGAGGTAAAGCCACAGCAGACACTGCATGGTGTG
>PVJX010031221.1:0-21387 GCA_004027295.1 Dolichotis patagonum
CATTTCAGGTGAATGGCTTCTTTTTTCTTCTATGTACATGGCTCCTTGGGGTGGGCTGGAGTTTTGAGCCTGACTTTTGGTCTTTTCTTTTATCATTTTTCTATATTTCCTTGCTTTGAGCCATGTTCCAAAGCTTCCTCTGGATGTGTGGCAAATTACCTCCTGCATCCTCAGTTCCTGGAGCAGTGCTGGCTCCCACAGGCTCTTGGCACCCTAAATTGAAAGGTGGAAGCTGGGGCCCTCAGAATCTCAGGCCACAGTCCCATTTCCTAGGAGATGGGTATGATCTCAACCACTGGGAATACCAGTTTTAAGCTCTCCCCAGGCCAGCCCACACCAGACCGTCAGGGCCCCAGCTTGGCCTCTGCCTCCTGAACTGAGAAAAGGCCACTGGGCATGGTGCACTAAGGCTGAGGAGCTTCCAGGACTCGGTCCAGTATACCCGGTAGCTAGCCAGAAGCTCAATTGCCTGGAGTGCAGGTTGCCAGCTCTCCAGGAGCCTGCCTTGTGGCAGCAGGACTCTCCTTGCAGGGTCCTAACTCCCCTCTACAGGCTCCTGGCTCCCTAAATTGTAAGGTGGATGCTGGGCATGGTGGATTGCAGCCCCTGGAACCTCGGGCTGCCATCATGTGTCCTACAGGTCGGGTATGATCTACCGGGTTGTCAGTCCTCCAGTTCTGCCTCCACCACCCGAACTGAGAGAAGGCCACTGGGCATGGTACACTAAGGCTGTGGAGCTTCCAGGACTTGGTCCAGTGTACTGGGTAGCTAGCCAGAAGCTCCAGCATTGGAGACATTATAAGACTTCAAAAGCAAGCAATAATCAATCCAGAGTGGGTATCTTAGTGAATCTTGTCATCTTCAATGTAGTTGCCTATACTCTTAGACTTGATGCTATCAATCATAACAGATTTAAATTAAATCAGTCAATACAAAATAGCAATCTAACAAACCAGATTCAAATAAGATCACTCATAATAAGACAGTATAAGTTATACAGGCTTCAGATTAAGTTGATAGAAAATTAGGGATGATTACCATAATATGTCCTCTTATTTTTGGGATAGCTGACCATGTCCTCAAGTCTAGTGTAAGTAGACAAACTGGAACAGCACTTACTCCACCCAAGCAGAGTGGTGAGAATAATGTAAATTTGAAATCTTGTTACCCAATTAACAATATCTTCTGCCTTCCTTTTTTAGACAGCTCCTCCCCTTTCACTCCCATAGGGTGCACTGCTTACTTTGGGTCCCAGTGCCTCCCTATATAGAGCATCTCAATGGACCCTTTCTCCTGGTCTACTCTGCCTGTTTTTCTCTCTGTTAGTATTTTGAGGCCCTCTATGCTAGAGATTACAGCCAATCTTCTCTGCCTCATTTCTGCTATTCTATTTTTCTGCCATTTGTTGTCTGTTTTTGTCTTCCACTCCACTGTCACTGAGACCTCCCTGCCACTATTCCTGAAATGCTCGTATTCTTTCTCTCTCTCTCTCTCTCTAGAATATCCTTCAGTATTTTTTTATGGTTGGATTGGTGGTCACAAATTCTCCCAGTTCCTCTTTGTCATGGAAGCATTTGCTTCTCCATTAATTTCTAGAGAGAGTTTTGCAGGATATATCATTCTGGGCTGGAGGTTGTTCTCCCTCAGGGCTTGAATTATTTCACTCCAAGCTCTTCTTGACTTGATGGTCTGTGATGAGAGATCTGCCGTGATTTTGGTTGGTTTTCCTTTATAGGTGATCTTTTTCTTTTCTCTAATGGCTTTTAATATTGTGTTCTATATTGAGTTTCTGGGATCTTGATTATTATGTGTCTGGGTGTAGGGTTTTTTTGGTTGTAGGTTGCTGGAATTCTGTATGCTTCATAAGTCTGCATATCATTTCCTTTTTCTATGTTTGGGAAGTTTTCCTTAATAATTTCTGTGAATAGCCTTTTGCAGTTCTTCTGTTTTGACTCCTGCTTCTTCATTCACATGCTTTATTCTTAAGTTATAGATCCTCTTGTCATCCTCTAGCCTTTGTATGGTTCCTGCCTGCTCCCTTGTTATTTTTAAGAGATCTTCCCTTTCATGATCACATTGCAAGCCTGTGTTCAATTTTTGAGTCTATCTTTGGTTTCTTTCAAGCAGTTTTGCCAGCTTTCCATGGAGTCTTTAGTTTGCTGGTAATCTCTTTGAATCTGCTTCATGAATTCTATGTTTTTTTTATATTCTTCATTGAATGGTTCTCTCCTTTTGTGTTCCTCCATTTGTCTGTCTGTGTCTTCTTGAGAGTTGCCCAGCCTTTCTTTTATTAATCTACTTATCTCTTGTTTAACTTGAATTGATATTTCAGTTTTGATCTCATTTACGAGTTCCCAAAGATATTTCTTTACATCCGCTGATGCTGTGTTTGATGTTGCATGTTTGCTGCCCTCAATCTTTTTTTTTATTTCCCTCTCTTGGATCAATATTCTCAGGGTTGGATGCTGGGGTCTTTTTCTTATTTCTCTCTCTTGTCATGTTTTTGTTTCCTTCCATACAAGTGTATAGCATAATTCCCAGCCCCTTTTCTTATTTGTTAGGCTTCTTCTGGAGCTTGCAGGCTAGGTGCTTTTTGCCCTCTGCAGTCCACTATCAGTTAGTGAAGTACAAGCAACTGGCTCCTCCACTCCCGGCCAGTGAACCTTTTTGGGCCTTCACTGTGTCAGTGTGTGCTGTGCTCAGGGAATTAATTGATTTGTTGTGGTCCACTGGTTCCCAGCTAGGGACATGGCCCAGTCTACACAGATCTGACCAATCTGTTCTGTGAGGGGAGCAACAAACTGAAGCTGCCTCCTTATAGAGTTAGGGCCTTCCTGCCCAACTCATATATGTCATCCAGTTGGTTACCCCTTTCCTGCAGGAAGATCTTATTCCCATCACTCACCGAGTGTTGATGCCGGTCTCTGAGAACTGCTGGGCTCCCCAACCTCTGTCCTCAGCATGGGTGCAGCACAAATTCATGGTGCCTTTGGGTGGGTCCCATGCAGGGCCAGTTCTGGGTGAGTCACGCACAGTGCTGTTCAGCTTCACCTTCACCACTCAAGCCAGTCACATCATTGCAGGTTTGGTAGCTCAAGTCGAACTTGAGCACGAATTCAGGTGGCTTGGTGAGAGTGCCATGCTAGCTGATCTTAGCTTCTCTAATGTTAGCCCCAAGACCTCATATTCGATTACTATCTTTGACTTCAGTTTCTTCCTGGATTGTTAGAATCCATCTCCCTTGTTTGGATCTCTCCAGGGTGTTCTATTCTGGCATTTGAGCTGTCTCTCTCAGAGAGGCTCCATAGCCTGCTACCTATAGGTCTGCCATATTTTTTCTCTCTCCTGTTCTTCAAAATTTTTAATTATATATCCTTTAGATGTGTTTAGCATTTCTTTCATTACATTTATCATTTCTTCTTTTACCTGGGAGATTATTTCTGATTTGAGCTCTTTTATACTTTCCCAGAGTTGTTTCTGTATTTCAGTTGATACCATTTCAGGCATTTCGGGTGTATGGCTTCTATTTTCTTCTATGTACATGGCTCCTAAGCTTGCTTGGGCTGGGTTGGAGGTTTGAAACTGCATTTTGGTATTTCATTTTGTCATTTTCTTATATTTCCTGGTTTTGAGTGATGTTTCAAAGCTTCCTTCTTGTGCTGGGATTCACCTCGCCAATTTTTGGCTATCAGGGAAGACTGCAGACAACTCTTAGCCACTTGGAGTTTGTTGGGCGTGGCCCTGTTTGGCCCTTGGGGACCTCCTGTGCATCCTCTGGTTGTTTGGGATGCTGGGCAGGGTCCTAACCACTAAAAACAATGGTCCAAAGCTTTCCCTGAGTGGAAGCATGCTCAAACTCACTTCACAGGCCCTCAGCTACAAGGGCTCAATGGAGGTGGTTAGGTGTGGCCCAGTCAGGCCTGTAGGACCTCCCTAGCCTCCTTCAGTTGTTCAGAAAACTGGTCAGGTTCCTAACCACTGGGAGCAATGTTCCAGAGCTTTCTCCTGAGCAAGCACTTGCACGCTGGAACTCACCTCACTTGCCCTCAGCTCCAGGAACTTAAAGGAGATGGGTAGGCATGACCTAGTCATGCCCTCAGGATCTCCTGTGCCTCCTATGGTTGTACAGAAAGCTGTGCAGGATCCTAACTCCTGGTGGTAATAGTCCAGAGTTCTCGCTGAGGGAGCACAAGTGTGCTGGAACTCACCTCGTGTGCCCTCAGCTTCCAGGGCTCAGTGGAGGTCTAAATCATAACAATAAGAAAGGTTGCATTGAAAAAGGTAGAAAGAAAGGTTTTTGTAAACTGTGTATTCCCCTCCTCAAACCCAGACAATGTATCAAAGATACTATCTGTTATGGATTAAGAACTGCACATCAACTTAATGCCAGCATAATTAAATCAGTATGGTGCTGTGCATACATGTTCTACCTGAGGAAATTTGCCAGCATGAATAAAGATGTGGAGAAGGAGATGTGAGGTGTTGTGGCTTCTCCTATGTGTGGCTGTTTGAGCCATTGGTTTCCTGGAGGAGCTCATCATGACTAGCTAACCCAGTGTGAGTTTGACCATTGTCATTGCAAAAGTTTGGGACCTTGTTGGTGAGAATGGATATGGATCACTTTGGAGGAGCTCTGATCCTTACACCGAGCATTGATTCCTGGCTCTGGAGGGAAAGACATGTGCAGATTAATCTCCAGGACAAACTCATCATGCTGACTTCCTGGCATTTACTCAGCTGTGCTTATCACTGGAGGAGCTTGGGACCTCCATGTCACTGAGGATGGCTGTGGTGCTTTCCAGGACAGCCCTAGTCTTTGTTTTGAGCATGACTTCTCAGCTCTAGTATAGACTTCTCAGCCTACCAGTACAGCTCCTTCACTCCATTGGCACAGACTTCTAGATTCTACCACTGACCTTTGGGTCTTCCCAGCACAGATCCATAAAAGAGACTGGCATAGTCCTCCTTGTGGGCTCTAGACTTCCATTTGGACTTATGAGAGGCATTGTCATGAGCTCTAGGTATTGTCTGGACTTTTGTAGGATGTTGCTGTATGATTCAGGCACTTGGCTGAATATTCTATGTCTTTGGTGTTGTGGATAGATGTGCTACACTTTCTTGTGTTTACTATGGGTGACCATCATAAAATAACATTATAAATTCTGTGTCATGATTCTAGTTGTTCTCCTCACAACCCCTGACTTCAACTCTATCTACTTGGGAAAGTAGAAAGCAAGTAAATGTAAGATTGCCTTAGAATGCAACACTCAGCTCACCACAACCAAAACACCAGGCAGAACTAATAGCCTCTGAACCCAGAATAGTTTTCATAGTCTCAAGGTCTACATGGTACCATGACCCCAGGTATCTATTACTTCTTTTTTGTTGTTGTTGTTATTGGTACTGAGGATTGAACTCATGATGTCACACTAGTTAGGCAAGCACTTATGCAGCTGAGCTAAGTCCCCAGCCCCAACCCCAGGTTAACCCCATCAAATGGCCTGAGTTCTAGCTTACATTCCAACCATCCAACAATAGCTGTCTTTGACTTTGAATAATCTGAACCAATACAGAAATTTTAGCAGCTGGATATTGGCATTCTGGCCCAATACTGTATCACCATTTGTGGGCATGAAATTCCAGTCCATTAGTTTTACAACATTGGCAGTCCTGGCTTAGGGAATTTCCTAGTGTTGTAAGAGCTATTTCTGTCTTAAGTAGGCATAGGGACCACAATGAGTGATCTGCTCAGAATTTGGCTTTCTATTGGAAGTTATTCCCATATAATCAGACTGAGAAGACTAGAATAAGTAATTTATCCTTGAATTCATAGATACCAACACACATCTGTGTGGATCCAGAGGAAAGATGCCAAAAATGGACAAAATTAATTGTGAATGGTTGGCCCTATAGAGATATATAAAATGCCTGTGAAAGAATTCAAATTGTTTTTTAAAAAAGCTCAATGAACTTCAGGAAAATACTGAGAAGGAAAAAAGTGAAGAAAAATGGAAATGTATATGTCATCAACATTCAAGAGGAATTAGGGAACAAATAATGGTGGAATAATTGTGGAAAACCTTATTTCCTACACACTATCTTATAAACATAGTGTGAAGTAATTTAATATAACATTCCTGGTGTGACTAAATTGTGTCTTATCACATGTGGTCTGATGTGAAATTTTCCAATTGTGGAATCATGTAGATATCCAGAAAGATTTTCATTTTGTAGAATTTCAGATTTCAGAATTTTTGTGGTAAAATTGAAAAACCTGCATCACTTAAATCATTTATTAGTGTATTCCATATGACAGAGATTGTGAACCTTTTAGATCTTTCAGTGATGTAAACAGCTTGCATTGGCACATGGGCCATTGGTTTGCAACCACTGCTTTATGATGTAATATGCATTCATGTGTTGCTTACCAATGTTCTAATGTGAAATTAATTGGTATATTAAGTGAATTTCATTTCTTTTGTAAAATGTTTAATAATTTAATATGATTTTAAATTAAAGTGTGCAGGAAATTTCCAGAAGATTTTGATTTGCAGTAATCAGCAGTTAAGGAATAATTTAGTTATGCCAAAGATGAACAGTGACCCTGAACAAGGTAAGTATTACACTGATTTTCAAAATTTTGATAACTCACCTGAGATATTATGCCTTTAAATTATTTGAAGGATAGTCATCATAACCAATAAAGTTAACAATTGAAGATTTGAAACAATTTTAAAGTTACTAATTTAAAAAGCACAAACACATTTTACATATAGTTGAATTGTGTTCTAACCTAGCTGGTTTTTCTCTGTGCAAAATCACTATTTACTGACATTCTTGATTGTTATAGGAGGAACTCATGGTGTAGCAGATGATACTTTTAAACAGACTCCTTCAATCTAACTTCTGATTTTAATATTTTCTATCTGTAAGAATATTTTATGTATCAGTTTGATCATTGTAAAATCAAGGATTACAATATTCTTATATTGATTGGAAATTGTGGCCTTTAAATGAGATGATGCAAGTAAAAGGCTCATAACTGTCAACACTGAAAATAGATATTTGTCAGTGACACAGGTCACTGCAAAGCTGCTCTGAGCAGGATTTAAATTTAACCATTTGGCTTTCTATTTTTACTTGTGAGTCTGTCCAAGGCATAAATCCCTTGTCTGGAGATGGACAGCAGCTTAATAGTAAGTGAAACTCTATGAATCACTGGTCCTGACTTATGCTTGTAGTGGCCTGGATGCCATGATGCCACAAAGGACAAGATATGACTACAGCTGAGGACACCTCGATCCAACATCAATTACCTAAATACAGATTGTAGCCACAGGCTCCACTCCTGCAATGCATATCAACAGCTTGCATTGGCAGCTTATGATTGCAGATAAGACAGTTCTCCTCAATAAGAATAATTTACTACTTGGAAGAGTCCCTCAACTGACTCCCAAGGTCCTGCTCAGTTTCCCAATTTTCTCAGTATGTCTTCCCTTTTTTGCAAAACAAATAAATAAGAGTAGCCCAAAGAAATTATTTTTCTCAATGCCAAGAGAATCTCAAATTCTGCTAGAGGGTTTCAATCTCCTGGATCCACTCCTTTCTTTTATTTAAGCCTTTGCTATCCACTCATTTGGGAGGTTGTGGGCCTGTTTAGTCCACAATAAGTTAACATTAATTATTGGTCTTAGAATTAGAGAATTAAAGATGTATTTTCTTTCACAACATGTGTATCTACTGACTTGAATTACTAATTATATAAAATTTTTACTTTTTAAACATTTTTCAACAGTACTTTTCAAAGATTTTTCTCCCCGGAATATCACATTTCTTCCATGGTTTAACAAATGGTTTTACTCATGTTTTTGTGACACTGTGTGTGTATGTCTACACAGATGTCTATCTGTACTTGTAAACTTTAAAGGGTTTTGAGTATTTGTTTGCTTGACCTATTTGTGAAAGAAGGGTATTGGAGTCTTCCACTATAAATGTATTGGTGTGTATCCTTTCTTTTCATCTTTTACACCTAGTCATTTCTGTTTCATTAATTGGGTGAACCAAAATTGGGTACACATAGATTTAAAATTATTTCTTCCTGGTGAATTATTCTCTTTACCAATGTGCATTGTGACCTTCTTTGTCTCTTCTGATGATGAGTTTCGACTTGAAGTCTACTTTGTGTGAAATTAGTATCTACACTCCTTCATTTTTTTTTGTACTGGTTACATGGAGAATGTTTTTCCATCATTTCTTTTTTAGTTTATGTTTGTTTGCTTTTTTAATGGATGAGGTGTGTCTCTGACATGCAGCATAGGATTAGTTTCTTTTTTTGTTCCAATGTGCTCCTCTGTGTCTTCCTGTTATTGTGTGAACTTTTCATGGTTACTTCTTTTCTTTTTTCCTTTTGTTGAACTACTCTTCCAGTTTGGTGTGTTATGACCTTTGAACTCTGGTGATATGTGCCTTATTTCATCCATTTAGATTTTTTTTATGAGTATTTTCTGCAGTGCTGGTTTTGGTGGTTGCTGTAGTCAGAGGTAGTGAGGAGAACAATTAGAATCAGGACATGGAATTTATAACATTATTTTATGATGGCTACCCAGAGTTAACACAAGAAAGTCTAGGACATCTATCCCCAACACCAAAGACATACAATAATTAATCAAGTGCTTGAATCCCACAACAGTGTACTATATGAGTCTATATGAAGACCCAGAGCTCATGACAGTGCCTTCCACAAGTCCAGCTGGAGGTGTAATGTTCACAAGAAAGATTCACACCAGTCTCTTTTACAGATCTGTGCTGGGAAGGCCCAGAGTGTCAGTGGTAAAAGCTAGAAAGTCTATACCAGTGGAGTGAGGGAGCTGTACTTATAAGTTGACAATTCTAAGCAAGAGCTGAGAAGCCACACTCAAAACAAAGACAAGGGCTCTCCTGAAAAGCACCACAAATATCTTTAGTGATACAGAGGTCCCCAGCTCTTCCAACAATAAGCACAGTCGAGTATAAACCAGAAAGCCAACATGATGACTTCATCTTGGGGATTAAACAGCACACCTCTTCCCCTCCTGAGCCAAGACACAATTCTCCATATAAGGACCAGAGTTTCCCCTGCAGAACCAACAGCTCAAACAGCAACACATAGGAGAACCCACAATGGCTCAAGGCCTCAATGCCTCCCTTCTCATTTTCCACATTTCTATTTATGCTGACAACTTTCCTCAGGTGGAACAACTATGTTTAGCACCATGGTGATTTAATTCAGCTAGTATTAAGTTGATTGCCACTTTTTAACCTATAACAACAGGCATGAATTACTTAGATTATCTTTGTTGCAAAAGTTTTCATTTTACTATCAGCTTTAAAAGCTAATTTTTTAGGTTATAAAAATCGTGGTTTGGATCTCCTTTCTTAGAGGGTGGTGATTGAATAACTTCATTCTAAGATCTCTTGACTTTTAAGGTTCTTGTTGAGAAAGATGACATTATTTGGATAGGCTTGCCTTTATCAGTTATATTTTGCTCTAATGGCTTTTTTTAAAAGCATGGTTGATTTATTTTGCACTTTTAAAAGTCATCGAATGATTTACAATATCTGCTTGACCATCAAGGCTTTATGGAAGACAATGAAAATTTTGTCACATCAATTGGTTATTTACAAAAGCAATGGATAATTTGCAAACAAATCTCTTTAGTCAATAACATTCAGCAAAGTACATACTCTGTTTCACACTTGAATTTACCTAAAATCTGGTTTCAAAATATATGTTAAAAAATATTAACACTATATTGTAGTGGATTGACAACTGGTGGTCAGCTTGTTACACCCAGCTGAACTGAAATCACCTTGGTGCTGGGTGTGGAAGGCTCATCTGAGGATTGCTGACAACAGCATGAAAAGGAGAATTGGGGGGGAGGATGGTGTGCTGTTGATTTTCCTGGAGAAGTTTGTTATGTTGGCTTTCCTGATATGAACTCAGCTGTTCTCATCATCAGAGGAGCTTGGGACCTTGCTGTCGCTGAGGATGGCTGTGGTTCTCTTTGAGGGAGCTCTGGTCCTTACCTTTAGCACCACTTCCTGGTTCCAGTGCAGATCCCCCAGCCTGCTGATGCAGATCCTTCATCCTTCTGGCCCAGGTTTTCTAGCTTCCACTCTGATAGGACCTTGTCTGTGCAGATCCTTGATACAGACTTGCAGGAGATATTGTTGTGGGCTTTTGGCCTCTAGCTGGACTCATGGAGGACCTTGCCATGGGCTCTAGGTCTGCAGCTGGACCCATACAGGACACTGCCATGGGAACCAGGCCCTCTGCTGGATTCTTTGGGTTTCTAGTATGTGGACAGATCTCCTACACTCTTCTGCATTTGCCTCATTTGGGCAAATATTACAAAATAATCCTATAAATTATGTGTCCTGTAGTAATTCCTTTCCCTTGCAAACCCTGACTACAGCATATATCTTTGATTTTAATAGACCAGGCAATATTTTCTAATATCATCTCATCAATTTGTACTCCTACTAGCATGGTACAAAAGTTTCAGTTGATCAATCCTTGCTTACAGTTGTCAGGTTTCTGCCAATCTAATGTAGTGATATGTCATGTCTCATGGCTTCAGATTTGCATTTCCTTAGGTAATAAGGAGATTGAGAAGCTTTTGTTTTTTGTGGAGTTTGTTTTTTTTTTTTTAGACAGAGTCTCATTATGTAACCCAGGCATTACTTGATCTCACAGTGATCTTCCTTCCTCAGCCTCCTAAGTGCTGGGATTACAGTCATGCACCACCGTGCCCGGAAATTGCTTTTTAATATACATACTGGCCTTTGCATTTCTTCTTGTGTAATGACCTTGTACAACTCTTTTGTCCATTTTTAAAAAATCAGGTTATCTTTTTCTTATTGAGTCATAGGAGTGATTCACATATTCTGAATATAATTTATCTTTTCCCATTTTGTGACTTGTATTTTCACTCACTTTATGGCATCTTTTTAGAGCAGTTTGACATTTACAGAAAAATTGAGATGATACCACAGAGATGGTCCACATTTTTCACACCATTTTCTTATTATTGGCAACAGCATGGCCCATTTGTCACAATTAATGACTGATACTGATGCATTGCCATTGATTACAGTCCATATTTTATTCAGATTTCCCTTTTCTGTTGCAGGGTCCTAACCAGGACATCTCATTACATTTAGTCATGCTGTGCCCATAGGTTACTCTTGGATGTGACAGTTTTTCAGAATTTCCTGGGTTTGGGTGACTTTGTACGTTTCGAGTATGGGTCAGAGTTTTTTGAGAAAGGGTCTTGCTATGCAGTTCAGGCTGCCCTTGAACTCAGTATGGAGCCCAGGCTGACCTTGAACTCAAGGCAATCTTCTTGCCTCAGCTTTCCAAGTGCTGGAATTACAGGTATGCACCAGCACTATGCCTGGTGTCTGCTCAAGGTTTTGTAGAATGATCCTCTATGGAGCCTATGCAATATTTTTCTCATGCTTAGACAGGAACTAAGGAGTTTGGGAGAGGAAGAGCACAAAGATGACATCTCACTTTTATCATATCACATCAAGGGTGCCTCCTATCAATGTGGCTTGACTATTGATGATGACCTTGGCCACATGGCAGAGTGTCTGTCAGGTTTCTTCTGAGGTGTAAAGCTACTCTCCCCTTTCTTCCTCACCTTCCCATACCCATACTGCTACATCATGAGGGTAAATTTTCACCTCAGGTTGGTTAAAAAAAACCTACATCAATGAAATAATTAGAGATATAAGTTCAGAAGGAGAAACAGAATCACCTTATTGGAAAAGGAAATGAGGAAGTTAAATCACTTTATTGGAAAAAGGGAGATAAATGAGATAGCTATCTTGTCAGAGTAAGGTAAGGAGTCCAGAGCTGGAACTCAGGAATCTTTGTTCTCAGCAACTTTTATTACATGACAAGAAAGAGACGGTCCTGCTTGAGAGTTGCTATAACTTTCCTGGTGTGGTGGTACATGCCTGTAATCCCAGCACTTGGGAAGCTGAGGCAGAAAGACCACTTCGAGTTTGAGGCCAGCCTCGGCTACATAAGCGAGGTCAAGGTGAGCCTGAGCTACAAGGCAAGACCCTGTCTTTAAAAAAAAAGTGAGAGTTGTTAAAACATGATTGACTATTTGGGGCTCTGAGATCCCTGATATGGCCCCTGCCCCTTCCATCATCTATGTGTACTTCTTGGAGAAGCACTTCTTTGGTCTCTTCATACTGCCCAGGGGCTTATCTTGTGAGATTTACAGCAGAGTTACATCCAAGTTTGAGTTGATAAAAGGATATGTGTGTATTTTAGTGTATTAATATGGTGAAAATAATAAAATACATATATGTACTTATATAAAAAAATTAATACTGACAGGCCTGGAAGAATAATGCTTAAGAAATGATACAAGCAACTTTTCACACTAAGTGTAATTTGATTGAATGGAAGAAGAAATCACCAGTTGTACCTACATCTAAATATACATTATCCATAATTGTTAATAAATTTTAACAAAGAGAACAATTATTTTACCTCTGTTAGTTTCTCTAGTTTTATTTTTAAACTTGTGACATCTTGACTAAAGGAACCAAACTCTGGGACTAGAGTATTTGTAGACAAAAATCACCGAGGTAACTTCTCAGTCTTTCTAAAGATCATGTCTATAGTTTTCCATATAGAAGGAAGACTATCAGAAATAATATGTAGAATTTCACTTGGCTTATGTTTTATAAAAGATAAGTACAACACCCTATTGGCAAAAATAAAAGTTCAAGATCATCTCACTTAGAAAACTTTAAAAAAATTAAATGTTGCCTTAAATTATTTTCTAAATTTGTGAAATGGCATAACACATATTTTGAGGCATAGCACCCATTAATACTATACTGCTATTTACACTTTTAATCCAATCTTACTGTGCTTTGGAGTAGCTCTTTACACAATGTCAAGAGGTCACTAAAAGTGATATCAGAAGAGTGGAAATGAAAGACAAAAAGATTAAAGTAGGGAAATAATGATAAAGTGTGATTTCTTCTAATGCCAGAAAATTATATATTTTGGTTCAGTGCCACTGGGTTTCTGGATGAGTCTAGGAAATAAGTAAACTGTCTCAATGATCCTAGTTAAGATTCTTAATTAATCTGTGATTTGATGGCTCACTCATGAAGGACTACTTACTCAGACTTCTTGGTAAGGGGTACTGTGCTGGGATTACTGTGTGTTTTGCTGTGTTTGTCTGCCCAAGAACACTTAGTAAAGACTAAGTATAAATTATATATTTTGGTTCAGTGCCACTGGGTTGCTGGAAGAGGCTAGGAAATAAGTGAACTGTCCCATTGATCCTAGTTAAGATTCTTAAATAATCTGTGATTTGTTGGCTCACCCATGAAGGACTGCTTACCCAGACTGCTTGGAAAGGGGTACTGTGTGAGACTTGGAAAGGGGTGCTGTGTTTTTCCCCAAATACACTTAGGAAAGACTGAGTAAAGCTATAAATTACCAGAACAAAGAACTCACAAGATTAAAAAGTAACTGTCCCCCCAAAAAAATCTGTAAATTGTTTCACTCCAAGCATTTTATCAATCATGACTGAGGTGCAGAATCTGGGTTTATAAAACCAAAGCCCTAGTACTCTTATATATTTAAAGTTTTTCCTCAGTTGCTCAAAAGGATTTTCAACTACTCCTCACTTTCCATCTCAGATTGCTTCTTCTCTTAGCCTTTCACATGAAACTAAGACATCAGGGTAGTTAAAACTTTAGGATTTTTTTTTAAAAAGGAGGGACATAGTGAGTTCACTTCCTAAGAAAAAAGATTTTATTCTGATGTATTTCAGGGATTTTAAGTTTTGTGTTAACACTGAATGAGAATTATTCTCAAAGCAAATATCCTCTATGATACTAAAGTGTTTAATTTCTTGTGATGCATGTTTTTTAGCATATCAAAACTCATGAAGCTTAAGACAAGCTAGTAACAGGTTAATAAAAATCACAAATCAGAATTCCAATATTTCACATGGCATCACTCACTATGAAATGTGAAAAGACTACCAATGTTTAGGTGGAATGATCTCTAACCTGTAAATTACGCTCATGTGGTCAAATGAATCACACACTTGTGAGATTAAGCAACATGAGTAAGTATAGAAAACTGTCCTCCAAAACTGCTTCTCCAAAGCTTAATCAATTAACTGACCATCATTTCAGGCATGGAAGATGAATATAGATTAGTGGATCTACCATGTAGAAAAAATTCAAATTAAAATATTTTCAGCAGATTGTATTAGATCTTTATTTGATATGGAAAACTCATAATGTGTTTCTCTTCATTGCATACAGTCCATATATTAAGGATTTAAAGATGGGAGGAAAAAATAAAGAAATACTCTTTTTCTGCCTGGCCGTTCTTTCCTCTAAGAAGACTGAAGAATCTTGGGAAGCATCATACTCTGCAATGAAGTCCTTGAGTTTTTGAACAGTCTAGTTGCCTATTTCTTGTAAATTTTGACTCAGCACAAACTGTATAGGCTTTTCTAGTGAAGCATCCTTTTGAATCAACATTCTCACCACAGTCCCAAATGTTTCACTGTATTTTTGGTAAACTTGTTCAATCTCTTTGCTTTTTGATGCTATAGATTTGAAGTGACTACTCTGCTGACTATTGTCACATACTTCTGGGCTGTCAGCTACATCTGTTGCTGGCACCTCTGCTTGCTTAAAGAATAATGGTATTGGAGGTACCACCTCAAATTCAGAGATCCCAGACTACTCACTTTCCTCTGATGCCTCAGAATTTTTGGCAGCGCACCATCTTACAGCTTCATCAAGTTCCTTTTCAGTTAGCCTGCTGGGTTTATCTAACACCTTTGATGAAGGAGCTGCTTCACAACTTGAGAGTGAAGTATATCTTGATGTTTTACAAGACTGGACTTCTCTTTCTTTACTTTTATGCTGAGAATGTTGAAAAGAGTAAGTTTCTCCTTGGACTGGAGAATGCCTTCTGCCATTGGCAGGAGAATCCTTTCAGTCTAAGAGTGACCCTCCAAAAAATGTAGAATTTTTTGTATGAGGAGACTGGGCTTTCATATCATGATAAGAGTAGAAAGTTTTTCTTCTACAGCTATCGCTCTTGTCCCTGTAATAACTCTGGTGGCTTGCAGCATGATTGTATCTTAACCATTGATAGCCAGAGTCATCTCCTTTCTCAGGTGGAACACTTCTTCAATGAGAAAAAAATCATGCATCCATCGTCATATTCTTGGTAACTGGCAAGAATGTAATATTTATTGTAGCTTCCTTTTCCAGGTCTCTCTATTTATGATGCTCTCTTTTCTAGTAGTGGTTCTTTCCTACTGCCTAGCAGTGATAGTTTCCTGGCACAATGTTCAGTAATTTCTGGTGGTCTTCACTGGGATGACTCTGAGGTGGTACTTGATATCTGGGAAGTCTTTCATAGACATACAGTCCCTCAGACCACATGTTATGTCTTTCAAAATCTTGAGTGGATGTATCAGAGTCTGAAATGGAATGCTTGAGTTGTTCAGCAACACACTGCACACCTATTTCACGTGAATTCTGATGCAGTGAACACTGTATAGACTTGTCTAGGAAAGGACTTTTTTCAATCAACGTTTTCTCCACCATCCCAAAAATGCCATTCTGATGTTTGCTTCTATGCTGAGACTCTTGTAAAGAGGACATTTTGCTTTGCACTGGAGAGTAACTTCTATTACCTACCCTGGGGACCAATCTATTGTGTAGAGAAAACTTTCAGTCTACAGGTGACTCTCTGAAAAAAGTAGGATTCCTTATATGAGGAAACTGGTTCCTCATACAATGGGCAGAGTAGAAATGTTTTCTTCTAAAGCCATCTCTCCTGTCTCTGTAATCAATCTGGTGGCTTGCAGAATGATCGTATCTTGAGCTTTGATATTCAGATTCATCTCCACTCTGAAGTGGACAACTTCCTTCATGAGAAAAACTGTGGCCCTTGTCATATTCTTGGTAGGCAGCCAGACTGTAATATCTATTGTAGCTTCCTTCACTAGGTCTGCCTCGCAGTCCTGGTTTCTCAGCAAGCAATGGTGGTGTGTTGAGCAGTGATGTTTTCCTTGCTAGCAGTGGTGGTTGCCTAGGAACAATGTTAAGTACTCTGGGGTAGTCATCGTTGGTATGACTCCCAAGTGTTCCTCGTTTTCTGGGAAGTCTATTGTCCTCATGTCGTCCCTCAGACCACATATGTCTTCTGTCAGGCATGGCACAGTCAACGCACTCCAAGGGCCTCTGCCTCCTCTGCCTCCGCTTCAGCCACCTCCACTCTCTGAGGAGGCACTTCCAGTGCATGCGATGATGTTAGCCTGTAATGGCTTTCATTCTGTCTTTATTATAATTTTCTAGAATGTTGACTATGAAGTTTCAGGGAGTTCCTTTCTGACCATATTTATTTGGGGTCCTAAATGCCTCATTTACTTGAGTGTTCAATTCATTTCTGGATTTGGAATATTATCTGCCACAATTTTTGCTAATAGATTTTATAACCTTAGTTTCCTTTTCCCAAACTTCCTTGACATTGTAATTCATTGGTTTGACCTTTTAGTTTCATCTAGTACTCATATCCACCTTTCATGGATTTTTGTATTTAGAGTATCACTGAGTAAATGATCTACTATAGTCATCATTGGTATGCAAGTGCTTTTAAACTTACAGAATTTGGAACTTGACACATTTTGATGCAAAAGTTTATTCTCCTATCCACCATTTGTTCACTATTTGACACATAAGCTAGTACTTAGTGGTGTTGACTCTCCTGTAATTTGCTATCCCATTTCAGCAGAAACAGTCTGTTTTTGATACCTGTGCTTTCCAGAAGCAACTATTGGCAAGTACAGAAGTATCAGTGACACTAATATTGTCCTCAGATCCTGATAGTTTCTCCATGATTGGTATTATTTAAAGGTTTGGATTTCCATGTTTTGCATTCGCAAGATTTCTGCTTGATTCCTTTCCATAACCACTATTTTTTTTGGTCCTAATTTGAAACTCAGGGACTTCACATTGAGTTTCATTTCCAGCCCTTTACATCAGTTTATTTATTTATTTATTTATTAATTATTTTTTAAATTGGGTCTTTGTCAGTCTTTGTGCTTCCAAGGTTGTGTTTGCACTTGCGTCTGCTTTCCTCAGCCTGCCAGAAGCTAGGTTAGAGGCTTGAACCACCCCACTGGCTAGAATTTGTAGCTCTTTTTTGTCTGCTTGTTTGGGGCTTGAACTCACTTATGTAGCCCAGGCTCACCTTGAATTCATGGCAATTCTCTTGTCTCAGTTCCCCAAGTGCTGGGATTACACACATGTGCCACCTGCCAGGCTGAATCTGTAGTTCTTTACTAAAGCGTTCATTAATATTCCTTGTTATTGTTTTTAATTCAATCAGTTTTTGTGTCTTCTTTAATCTCATTGGTAATCTTATTAATTAAATCCTTTATCTGCTTATATCCTCTGTGAGCTCATGGAGTAGCCTGGTAATTTCTTCATATATTCTTCTCTGATCTCTTCAAACATTTGGTTTTTGAGTAGTGATAGTAGAGGTCTTTGCCTGAGATTTCCCTGCACTATGGTGCTTATGATATGATCTCTTGGACATTAATCAATTTTTGAGGCATCATTGTGCTTTGTTTTCTCAAGATTCGTGTATTTGGTAAAATGTTGCCTATCTGTTGGCTTTGTAAACTCTGCCAGTATAGTAGAGATCTCTTTAGTAAGTGCATTTCTACCTGTGATATGCCTCTAGCTTTGGGTGAGATTTAGTGCACAGACACCTACTCAGTTTATTCAAAGAATAATGATTGCTTCCTAGCACTGAATTTCAAGGAGAGAACAGCTTCCAGCAACACCAATATCCAGACAATCAATCATAAATTGATACATAATTTAGAGGTAGTGGAGTGCTAAACATGTTTAGCAAGTTTTATACCCTTTCAGTTACCCTGTCATACAAAGATTTAGTAAGGCCAGACAAAGTTCTGGGAGATAAGAGAAGATAACAGAGAAAAGGATTTTTAAAAAAAGAAGAAAAATTGAGAAAATTGAGAGGGAGACTAAAAAGTAACAAAGTGAAGGAAAGAAGAGGAAATAGTTTTTCATGATATTATTTTTATACCTGGAATCATTAAGGGAGTTTGGAAAGTTATGTGTGGGGTAGAGGGAAGGTGAGCAATTTATGAGTAGAAAGCAGGAATGTCTTCCATGGTGATTGTAACTAGAGTTTATAAACCAGCAGAAACTCTGTGAAACAATGACTTTTGCTTTTGCAAAATATGTTGGTCAACGTATAAAAACAAGAGTGATCATTAGCATTCATATAAAATTGCTCATATATATACATGCTAATATATAAAAGTAGAAAAAATTAAATTTTAATTTTTATAATACCTTTCATTTACAAGAAAAGTAAGGAAAAGTGGGGAGAATTATTAGTGTTTGAGAGGCTAAGTGAGAAAAGACTTGAGTGAGAGTTTTTAAATTTTTAGTGGAAGAGATACAGAGAGATTAATCCAATCCATACCATAACAGCAACACTAATGTTTGAAATCATATGAAGGTACCCCTGGTGAAGGGGAAACCTGAACTGAAATGGTAACATGCTGTGGCATTTTGATTTATCTTAATAGTTTATATATAAAAGAAAGGAATACATGGAAAGGGAAAGGAAAAGACAAGTAATAAAATATAGGATGGAAAATATGATGGAAGAGCTAAAAGATAAGATGGGAGGGCAAAAGAACACAGGTAAGGGAAGAATGAGATTTGTATATGGGAAGTAAGGGATGAAATGGAAAATTGTATCTAACTAATGGACTAATGATGAAGTAAGTTAAGATAACATTCAAAAACAAGCTTTGAAGTGGGCATATGGAAATTACTTACTTGGAGTGTTTTACACAAATCCTTACAAAACTTGTACAGATTGCTATAGACATAACACATATATACAATGCCTATAGCCAAAAAAACCACACAACTGAAAAAATACACACACACAAATATATACACAAAAAAAATTCCCCTTACACAGCAATCATAAAAGGGCTCTGTTTTCAGGTGCCTCAGGTGTTCTCAGAATGTGGAGTTGCCAGTGTTCTTCCCTCTGACAAATAGCAACCCCAGCAAACTCAGTTTCCCCATCTGTGATCTGCCACAAGCTCTGGTATTTGATACACTCAGTTCACCTGTCTCAGCTTCACATGCTCCTCATTTGCAGTTGTGTCTCAGTTCCACTCAGGGTTTTTCTGGACAGCAAATTCAGTGGTCCCCTGTGGTCAAGCAGGAGAACTCACTTATTTAGCCTTGAACTCACTTATGTAGCCCAGGCTGGCCTTGTACTAAAGATGACTCTCCTACCTCAGCCTCCTGAATGTTGAGTTTACAGGCACAGGTTGCCATGCCTCCTTTGAATTTCAGTTATACCTAGGATATTCCATGGTTTCTATGGGTCAGCAGGAAATAGCTCCATGGGCAGTGACTTGGAATTTTGTTTTCTACTCTTGGAGATTCCATGTCCCAGATATTCAGTTTCACAAAGGGTCTGTTCCCACCCTGTGAATTCAGTGATGAAATAAGCAGAAAAGACCCCTTCACATAGAATTCAATGTTGATTGTGGATGGGCAGGAGAGTGCACATAGGCCCAGAACTCACTAGAGTTTAGGACAATGGTGGGAGAGAAACTCCTCTGAAAATTCTCCTGTGTCCTTTTCCACATTTTTCCCACTGATCTCAGCTCCTAGCAGCAACCCTTTGTGATTCTCGCTGTCTTACAGATCCCTCAGTGTCTGGTTCCATATCCCTGACCAGGAGAGTGCACTTTGTTCCACTCCGTCCCTAGGACTGACTGGTCCTAATTCAGCCACTGCCCTCTGAGTAATTTTCTGGCTTCCTCCAAGAATATTTTTTCAAGTAAAAAACTAAACAACAACAATGACAACAACAACACAGCTTCAAAACAGGCTAGAAAGAGAGTAGCAATAATGAACACATTGCATATTGTTATATTCATAGTAGTTTTTTAACGTACAAAATACAGGCACGAAACACTGTCCAGAAAATTTCTACACAAAACTTTCCCCTCAATAATCCAAAAGAAAGTGGATATATAAGTAGCTTCATTCTCTTGTGTTTGTATATATTTTGCTTCCTTCCTTTCACCTTCTCCCATCAGAGTTTTTGTTTTGTTTTGGTTTTTTTGAAGAGTTTCTTCTCTATTCACAATATGTATTTTACTATTTGGATATTGTTTACTCTTTCTGATTCTCACTCTATTGAGACTGTATGATGTTTACACATGTGGATCAGGTTTATTTCACTTACAATTGTGGTCTCAAGTTGCCTCCATTTACCAGTAAAAGTCTGAAACTCTCAAGTTTATTTTGATGGCTGAGTAATAATCACACACACACACACACACACAAACACACATATATATATGTGTGTGTGTGTGTGTATTGCTGTGGTTCAATGGTTTTAATTCTTCTGGGAAGATACCCAGAAGGGGTATCTTCCCAGAGGGGAACAGCTGGGTCTAATGGGACCTCCAATCTTAGTTTATTGAGGAATTTACACGGATTTCCAGAGTGGTTGCCTTGGTCTACACTCCCACCAAAAGTGGAGAAGAGTTCTTTTTCCTCGACAGCCCCCAAAACATTTCTTATTAATTGTTTTCATGATGACAGCCTTTCTTTCTGGAGTGAGATGTAATCTCACAATAGTTTTAATTTGCGTCTCTTGAATGACCAGTCATATTGAACATTTTTTCATATGTTTATTTCCCATTTTTATTCCTTCATCTCAGAAGTGTGCATTCTTCTCAGATACCCATTTTTGGATTGAGTCTTTGAATTTAGGAGACCTGATTTTTTCAATTATTTATATGTTCTTGATGTAGGTCCTTTGGCTGAGGGACAACTGGCTACAATTTTTTCCCATTGTAGATTGTCTTTTCACTTTGCTGGTGATTTCTTCTGCTGTGTAAAGCTTTTTAATAAGGCAAGATCCCATTTATTGTATTTCCCATGTGGTCTGGATTTTGTTCATGTACTTTCTGCCCACACTTATGTCTTCAAGATGTCTCCCTATTTTCTCTTCCCATATATTAATGTGTTCTGTTTTAATATTTAGATCATTGATCCATTTTTACTTCAGTTTAGTGTATGGTGACAAATATCTGTCTAGTTTTAGTCTTTGGTATGTGGAAAGCCAGTTTTTTCAGCACCATTCCTTCCAGGTTTCTTATATCTATTTTTTCTTTTGATCTTTAAAGTATTTATATTTTGGGCCTGTCATATAAGATAAAATGCATGATATTGCATTTAAGCTTCTAT